>CM076574.1:836637219-836690642 GCA_034641835.2 Pinus albicaulis
GTTTACTGAAGGAAAGTAGCGTATGGGTTTTAAGGAATGAAAAAGTAAAAAGTTTTGATTATGCTGTAAATACTGATTCACCCCCCCCCCCCTCTCAGTATTTTTCCCAACAGACTCCACCATTCCAGTTAGATGTGTTGTTATTAGCTCAGTGTAAAATAGAGGGGTTGCTTCCTCCTTTTGTAAAAACTAAACATTCTATGACGACACTGGATCTATGAGGAAAGTGTGGATTGGTGGAATTCATGGAAAGGTGGAATGGAATGGGGCTGTGTTATTGTGTGGGGAAGTGTGATCGAAGTAATGACTTTAAGTAGACGATTAAGGACGAGATACTACCAGTTCATAGATAGCGTTGTGAACTTGTCCCTATAACATTTGTATTTGTGTTTGGGCATATAAACATAAATATAAAATAAATATGATTTGGGCACTGGAAACTTAAATGCCAAACTCTTCCTATTTTGATGGATATTCATATATGAAGAGAATAGATCATACACTATACATCCATTTTACAAGGTTGGTTTTTATTATTTGGGTTATTTTAATTTTAATTAATGATGTTGCAAGAGGAGTAATATTATACAATTTGGAATACACCATAGTGTATCTTTAAGCTTTTATAATATTTTGAAGTAAAATTAAAATATTATCTAAATAAAATAAAAAATATCGTCGACTATAAAAAATGAATATATATGTATGGTGTGAAGAAATTGTGGTAGTAATATTTCACTCTCACTCTCAATTATAAATAAAATATTTTGTTATCGATGTAAAGTAACACAATTTTATATAAACTTTGGAGAGATAAAATAACCAGACGTTATAAAGCTTTATGAGTGTGAACAAGATGTAAAATTATTATAATTTTTTTTTTTGTAATACAATAATTAACTAGAATATTTGAATATATATACTAACTAATTTATTACAATATCAATTTCATATTATTTATATAGGGAGAGAAAGTATAAAAAAGCCAAAAAAATAATTATTTTAATGTAAAAACAAAAGGAATAATTAAGAGTAAAAATTTTAATTATTTACTGATAATGTTAATAAGAGCGAGAAGTGTAATTCATTTAATTCTTGATATAAAATTAATATGTGACATTTAAAAAATACAAATTATGACAAAAAACATCAATGCGAATTATAGATAAAATATTTCAATGTCATTATAACTTTATGTGTGTATCTGAAAAAAAAAGACTAACTATGTATATATTATATAAAACCATTGAAAAAAAATTATTGTTAAAATATTTCAAGCAATCTCACTATTCTACATTTTGACCCGTTTTCACATATATTCTTAAGTCAAAGTTCTATGAAATATAACAATGAAAGCTTAATTTGTGTAGTCTACACAATCCGGTGTCTAGTGTCCAAAGGGATTTTCAATTAGCGAATCCATTTATATTTTCAAAAATGTAATTAAAATAATAAAATCTCTCTCTCTCTCTCTCTCTCTCTCTCACACACACACACACACACACACACACAAAACCACAGATGCAAAGGATACCATATCCCTCCAAGTGCAAGTATTTTTCCATGTTTTGTAGTCGAAAAGAATTTGCACCTCAAAAGATTTGATCCTATGATACCCTTGGTAAAATTGTCCTTTTTAATGGATTTATATTGGACATTTGGCTGAAAATTCAAAGTGGGACAAGTAATATGATATGGCAATGTAATTATTTATTTTGATTAATCAAAGAAAGTTGTTTTGTGAATTATTATTCTTAAAAATATATTAACGACTATCATGTGAGGAATTAGAGTCCTAACTATCGAGAAAATAGTTGGAATCAATTATGCCCAAGAGGGGTGGGAACAAAAGAAGAAAAATCCTCCTTTTAGCCATAGAGTAGGAATTTTTGGCTAATAAGACCCCAATATAAAGCATGACTAGAGATAAATATCATGGGTGGAATTTGATTTAAAGAGGACTGCGATAAATAAAGGCAATTAGATTAAAAAAAGTGGCAGTGGGAGACAGAGACTATACATAAACCCATAACTTAATAGGACATTTCTAAGGGTTAAGGAGGTGTGAATTGAGAAAGAACTACTGCTTTGTTCTCCTAGAAGGGAGGAGTTGGTGCTCGAGGGGAGCTACTGAGAAACATAGTTCACGGTTGGTAGTAATGTGGTAGTCTTTAATCTATTTCAAGGATACTTTTAGATGAGTACATGAATGTTTGGATAATTCTATGCTAATTATAATATTTATGGTTTTTCATGGTTATGAAAGAATGAATACAATTTTTTTATGATTTTTAGTGTTTCTTGGTATTTTTAGGAAAATGAATAAATAACCCTAGTAGAGTTTTGTGAATGAAATATATATAGATGTATGTGTACTTGTGTTGTTTTCTATTGCAGCAAAATTGATGGTTATAGGTACAAAGTAAGTGTTCCTTCTATTGTGGAAGAAATATCCAGGGACCAACCTTTGTATCAATTGTATAAGTGGATATGAACTAAAAACTGAATATTTTTTGCTAAGGTGGATGAAGTATCCATGTGGTAAGGGAAATAAAAATATGCAACTAGTCTGCACTTAAAAATTAACACTTCTATTGTATTAAAAATTGCATTCCTAGTAAAATAGAACCACTATAAGAAAATAAGAAATAAATTTGAATTAGTAGTAGAAATTTTTATGTTTAGGTTATTTGTTTCAGGGCACGAAAAGGATAGGAACCTCATTGGTTGGCCAAAAGTTAGGCAATCCTAGACAAGAGAATAGCAAGGCTCAGAGAAATAACCTTAGGTGTTCCCCCATGATAGGAGTCCACCAAAATTCTCTCCTATTTTATACCTTCTAAACTACTTAATAACCAGATAAGTCATATAGATATACAACCATAATAATACATCAATTGTAGTGTACACATGTTTGGTTACATAAAGGCAAATGAAATTAACAATGTCGAGATTGCACTGATATTTGTATGTAAGAACATAAGGAATTATCATTTCATGCATGCATGGTGATAAGAAAGGAAAATAAAGATATAAAGGGTGTAAAATCCATGACTATGATTATATTATCGTGCAAAATCTCAAGAAAGAAATATACTCTTATTTTTCCTAAAAATGGAGAAGAAGAATTTTCATTTCTGGCCATGTGGGCTTCAACCATAATTTATAATATAGAATAAAAACTTTTGAGATGTCAAAGGGGTGAAACCTTAATTAAAAAATATAGACATCGTGGTTACGATCATTTGGCTTCTTACTCAAAAGAATCCTGATAAATTCCTTAGATAAATATAAACGAGAACATTGAAAACCCTAACTAGATTACAAGACTTTTCTATTCACCCTAGGGTGCATGTATGAAGGTGGGTTACACTTTCATTAGAAATGCGTCCGGAAATTTTATTCACCCACAAGTTCGGCTGAAATTTTGAAATTACTTCGGTCGAAATGTTTCTATTGTTAATCGAACTTATTCTGTTGTTTACGTTGACGATAATTGTAATTGGATTTTTGGCCGGATGTGGAGAAACCAACATTAAAAGTTCGGTTGAGCTTGTAAAAAAGTTCGACCGAACTTCATTTTTATAAATCTAGTGACTCTCAGTTCGGAAGAAGATTTCTGTCATTTTATGTTATGGTTTGTGACCATTGGTGCATCTATGCTTGTTCGCTCCACGTCTCTGCTCATCTGCTTTGCATCCGTGCTCTTCTGTTTTGCATCTGTGCTCGTCCGCTCTGTGTCTATGATCATCTTGCTCCGCATCCAAGTATTCTTCGGAAGCTGAGCGTCTATACTCATCCTGCTCTGTGTCCAACAATTCTTCTATATTAATTGTAATAGCTTCGCATCTGTGTTCGTCCTGCTCTATGTCTGTGGTCATTCTCTGTGTAATGTTTGAAAATAGAAAATTTTTTATTGTGATTTTTATCAAAAAAGAATGGAAACAAGTCACTAAAATTGAAAAACAGAGTTAGTTTTTTAATAAAATTTGTTCTATACTAGGTTATTCTGATGTATGACGATGGAAAGTTTTTTTTTTTGCGAATTTGGCATTTCCAGCCATGTGGTTCCTGTTTTATTGAACTTGGCATTGGTGCTTTCCGTTTCTGAGGCTGTTATACTTTGTTGTGTTTATTTGTTATCATGATTCTTTTTTTGTTCATATAATGGTGGTAATTATATTGAATTGTTGTGTTCACTGTTTGTCATGGTTCATGTTGTATTGAACTGTTGTTTTTATACTTTCAAGCATCGACCACCCATCTCCAATCTGTCTTTATGCAACTGCCCTGAGTAGCTCACCCATCTTCATTCCATATTGAGGAGTATACACCCATTAGGTGGGTTTGAGGATATGGGAATCCTCTTTTGTCATTGTTGAAAAAAACCCAAATAAGAACGTCGTCCTCAAAGAAACTGCTTCCATCCATCAAACAATCTCACAAAATGAAAGATTAATCAAATATTGCAATTGACATACTTACGATACTATAACTAAGTATCTATAACTGGGTCTACCTTACAACAAAAATTTGCACAATTTGTAGTCTTTTGGGTTGTGAACTCGACAACAATATCTGTAGCATGCAATATTTGCAATAAGTATGGAGAATATGAAGTATGCAACGAGCCTATAGAATTCCAACTCCGTAGTAGAATTGCAGAACTGGAACTAGCAATTGTTCTATGCTTTAGATGTTGAAGTAATTTGCATAGTAGTAGAGAATTGTAGCTCGATGTCTTCAAGATCATTATTTGAATGTGTTTACTATAAAACAATAGTGTTGAAGTGAGAATATTATGGATCTAAATCTTGCACTTGTTCATATTATTTGTAGATGAAATATAGACAGAGTTTGGATGGTTCATTTGTTCTTGTAATGACAATGCTTGCTCAATTTCACTTGCATGTTATCACCCTAAACAACATAGGTAGACTACAAATCAGTCAGATGATATAATTGAATCAAACAACTGAACAAGTTCATTGAAAATAAATTGGTTAATAGGATGCAGTACTCTAGTACTAGTATCATGGAACATCAACTTAATGACTTAAAGTGTTAGAATAAATTTTTCTAGTTTCTACAATCACTAGATCATGTAAAAAAAAGTTAGGAGAGTGCCTACACAGAATATTGGGACCAAGGCTTTTGGGGAGAATATATGCTTCACTTATAAGTCACAGATTCTTTCTTCTCTGCCTCTTCAACCTTATTTTGTGAACATTTTATATTTGAAGGCAACTACATCAGTGTAAATGGATGAGGACAAGTGTCTCTGAATTTTCAAAATGTCTATTCATAGACCTTAATATTGAAACTTAGTTTGCTTAAGTGCTAAATGTAGACTGGATAGTCACTATTCAAGCATAACAACGGGTAAGGCTCACGGTGTCATGATAACTATGTATACTATTAAACGTTTTTTAATGATACAAATTTTTATATCTATATTATCACAACTTCCTTTGTAATCTCACCAATGTATTTGTAAAAGCCTCCTCACATGCCTTGATTCCTATTATTATTTGTGTGGTTTCGATGTTAATGATGCAAATTATAGAAAAATATAAATAGGGCCCTTCAAAAAAATAAATTTTGTGGAGGGGTAAATCCCACACTAAATGCATTACCTTGCTTTCTTCAACTACAACCACAAAGGTGAAGTGTAAAAATTGAAACTAAGAAGAAAATATCTAAATGAAACTTGTGTCTTGAATTCTGTCTCTTCTTTCCGTGTCTTGCTACTCAAGTGCTCTATCCCACAATATTCTCTGTTTCCTCACTTTGTCCACCTTTTGATTCTTGCACGTTGTTGTGATTAGTTTCTTCCTCTTCTTGTTTATTGTTGTTGGTCTCTTCTTCTTGAGAATTCGTGTCATCACTCCAACTCCTGCAGCTACTCGTAGTGGCCTCCTCCACTTTGCTCATTTCTAAGTTAATTTTTCTGAAAAAACATATTCAATATTGTATCTCTACCACCTTTCTTTTACTACATTTGTTGTACAACATATAGAATCAATTTCTATTTACAAGACTTATATACAAAGGTTAGATGTTAGTTTTTAGATGTTATTATTTAAATAAGGGCATTTTTTGCAGAATGAATTCTGTCTCTTCTTCCCATGTCTTTTCACTTGTGCTTTGTCCCACAATATTCTCAGTTTCCTCACTTTGTCCACCTTTTGATTCTTGCATGTTGTTGTGATTAGTTTCTTCCTCTTCTTGTTTATTGTTGTTGGTCTCTTCTTATTGAGCATTGTTGTCATCACTCAAACTCCGACAACTACTTGTAGTGGCCTCCTCCTCTTCTGCTCGTTGTTGAGTTAATTTTTCTAAAAAAACATATTCAAGATTGTATCTCTACTACCTTTCTTTTAGTACATTTGTTTTACAATACATAGAATCACTTTATATTTGCTAGACTTATATATAAAGTTTATATGTTAGTTTTTAGATGTTAGTCTTGAAATAAGGGCATTTTCTGCAGAATGAATTATGTCTCTTCTTCCTGTGTCTTGTTACTTGTGCTCTATCCCACAGTATTCTTAGTTTCCTCACTCTTTCCACCTTCGTATTCTTGCATGTTGTTGTGATTAGTTTCTTCCTCTTCTTGTTTATTGTTGTTGGTCTCTTCTTCTTGAGCATTGTTGTCACTACTCCAGCTCCTGCAACCACTTGTAGTGGCCTCCTCCTCTTCTGCTCGTTGCTGAGTTCTTTTTTCTGAAAAAACATATTCAAGATTGTATCTCTACTACCTTTCTTTTACCACGTTTGTTGTACAATACATATAATCACTTTCTATTTGCGAGAATTATATACAAAGGTTAGATGTTAGTTTTTAGTTGTTATTCTTGAAATAAGGGATTTTTTTTTCAGAATGAATTATGTCTCTTCTTCTTGCGTCTTGTTACTTGTGCTATGTCCCATAGTATTATTAGTTTCCTTACTCTGTCCAGCTTATGATTTTTGCATGTTGTTGTGATTAGCTTCTTCCTCTTCTTGTTTATTGTTGTTGGTATCTTCTTCTTGATCATTGTTGTCATCTCTCGAGCTCCTGCAGCTACTCGTAGTGGCATCCTCCTCTTCTTCTGATTGTTCAGTTAATTTTTATGAAATAAACATATTCAAGATTGTATCTTTACTACCTTTATTTTACTACATTTGTTGTACAATACATAGAATCACTTTCTATTTTCTAGAATTATATACAAAGGTTAGATGTAGTTTTAGATGTTAGTCTTGAAATAAGGGCATTTTTTGCAGAATGAATTTGGTCTCTTCTTCCTATTTCTTGTTACTTGTGCTATGTCCCACAGTATTCTCAGTTTCCTCACTTTGTCCACCTTTTTATTCTTGCATGTTGTTGTGATTAGTTTCTTCCTCTTCTTGTTTATTTTTGCTGGTCTCTTTTTCTTGAGAGTTGTTGTTATCACTCCGGCTCCTACAACTACTTGTAGTGGACTCCTCCTCTTATAACTCGTTTTTGAGTTAATTTTTCCAAAAAATACATATTTAGGATTGTATTCCTACTACCTTTCTTTTACTACATTTGTTGTACAATACATAGAATCAATTTCTATTTGTTGTATACTTATATACAAAAGCTAGATGTTAGTATTCAAATAAGGGATTTTTTTGCAGAATGAATTCTTATAAGTACTAGAAATAACATAAAATTCAAAGAAACACTCACCGAGAATAGTGAAAAATATGGGACACTTGGAATTAGAATTTTCATCTCTATTCTCTGCTTTTTCAATGTGACTTGGTCTTCAGTAAACTAGGTATTAAGAGTAGGTATTTTGGAGTTCATTTTAATTTAATTATTTTTTCCTAAATTGTAATATTATTTTAGAATGAGAACTTTTGTATTTAGTAATTTATTAGTTTAAATGATTATTAGATCAGGTTGTAATAATTGGATTGATTTATTGAGAATAATTTCTTTCCTGAATTTAAATATTAGTTTAGAATGAGAACTTTTTTATAATAATTTATTAGTTTAAATGATTATTAGATCTGGTTGTAGGAATTGTATTGATTTATTGAGAAGAAAATCGTGAGTAAAATAAATTTTTCGGATTCATTTACCCACTATGATATAAAAAAATTTCAAGAGAGATATGAACATGTAACATTGGATCGGCCCGTCATTGTTTTTTATAAGCTCATCAACTTATATGTCATTATACAAGAATTAATTCAACAATTTAGTTGTCAAGGCTCCCAAAAAATAACAAAACAAAAATGTAGTAGGAATTCAAAATTATCTTGATGGTCATACACAAGGATAGTTTTTTTAGTATTTATGTAATTTTATTCCAAATTCTAGAATATTTAGAAAAATTGATTTATAAGTGAAGTTAAATAAATAGTTAACTTTTTTTAATATTTATGAGATTCCTAAAATATTTTAAAATCTACATAAAACTACCTTTACAAAAGATTTTTTTTGTCTGCCTTTGAAATCCTATTGGTTCGGACAAGGAGAGCAGGGAAGGCATGTTATTCACCCTTTCATGAAGTGTATGCATCTATAGACTCTTACTGCCAAGTCATCCCACTAGCAGCCTCTAATCACTCAATAGCCCATTGAAATCAAGGCATATCACAGGGTTCTAGTGTCATCATAGTAGCATTATCCCCGTGCTTCCTAGTTTATAGAAGCCATCATCTATCCATAATATACATATCCATCATCTCACATGTATCATAAACATAAAGTCACCACGATATGTTCAAATAAAAAATTAAAATCTATATAATTTAGAATATATATAATTTTCTTGAAGTTAAATATTTTTTTCTAAATTCCATTCCTACATCATTATATAACAACTTAGAGTCTATATATTTTTTGACTCTAATTTTTTGGAATAATGTTATCATTTCATTGGTTGAAAAATTTATATCACATTGTAATGAAAATTCTACCAACCACTGAATCGATAACCTTCACTTTACAGGTTCGATTATGCTTGGAATTGACAAATTCAACTACCTACTAAATTAATAGGCCTTCACCCAATAGGTTCGTTTGCGTTTGGAATTGACAAAGTTGAATAAGTACCCCACTAATGACGACTTAAACAACATAATCCACTAACAAATCAAAAAATCTCTTTGGAATGTCTCACTCCCAACTCTTGTATTTCATGGCCTAAGCGCAACATCACATTCTCTATTATCATTATCATAATTGTCACATGAGCTTTCCAGTTTATGGTTTCAACTTTGTCATCATCATCTTGTCGATGGTTAAAAACCATGTCTTTAGTGGATGGTGCATTTAAGAAGTGATCAATACTATTTTTCTCAAACTCTGAGTACAAAATATGTTCCGCCAAACCTCGTTGCTTGTTTGAGCAGTCAAACCTCTAACAAACTCAATCCAAGTTTGGGAAGGGAGATATGAAAATTATCATAAACTTGTTAGTTATTAAAAAATATAGTATTTATGATTTTCCTTTGCTCTGACTCTATTTTTCTCAAAGAACAGATCCAAATTCATTTGGGAATCATGTTTGATGTGGAATTTGTCTTTCATATTTGCAGTACTTTCTTCAACAATGCTAGTAGTGTTGTTATTCTTGAATTCTGGGCATAAAAAATCACTTAAAGTGTAGCAACACAATTATTATCATGATTTGGGGTCACATCATCTTCCACACTGTCTCTCTGATCTGGTGAGATCCAATGTTAGGATGTGTTGTTACTCATTCTCATTGGAAGTAAACTATTATGGCTAGGATAGACCAGCACTATAATGTGTGACTTCTACAATTTTAAGGACTCTTAAATAAATATCTGGAAGAGTACATGGTGCTTTTCCAACTTCTTTGTTTAGTAATAGATCTTTCCTTGAGTTTCCAATTCTTGAATGACTGTTTGAACCATAATATTCTTAAAGAAATATCTTTAAGACTACATGGTACTTTTCCAACTTCTTTGTTTAGTAACATCATCTTCCACGTTGTCTCTTTGATCTGGTGAGCTCCAATGTTTTGAAGGAGGTTGATTGGATTTTCGTTAAGGATTTCCAATAGTCGGGTTGTCATTTTTAATAGCAAGGATGATTTCAAAATCACATCTGTCATACTAGTACATTTTTCCTTGCTCCATGTACATGTCATTTCTCCCATAAAATTTAAGGCATCTACAATAAATGTTCATTTAATAATTTACTGAATTTTTTTTTTCAGGGATAAAAAAACCCACTAAACATAGTAAAAAAATGGCCATTATGCATATATGTTTCCTGTTATCCCCATCCAGAGAAAGTAGTGATTACATATGTGTTATGAAATATTGCGACTAACAAAGTTTTCTCCAAAAGAAAATGAATATACCTGGAAGAATAACAAACAATGAAGCATATAATATTGCATTGATAGAAGGCTTGGGAACTGTTAGGGAGTATGGATCAAATGGAATTGTAGTTTTCACGAATTTTGAACTTGTGTGCAACTAGATGAAAGGTGTGTACCAAATTAAGAAGGAGAGGCTAAAACAACTGCATGGAAAAACAAAAAATATTGTTAGACAATTTCAATCATTTAGTATAAGACATTGTGCAAATGTTAATAAGATGTATGGTGATCTATTGTATGGGGCAATTCCAAATCAAGATTTATCTGCCAAAGATGAATTAGTATTGTATGGGGCAATGCCAATTTAAGATTCATCTGTCAAAGATGAATTAGTGTTAAGACACTCTTCTTCAAAATTCAAATATGAATTAGTGTTGGGACGCTCTCCTTCAAAATCTATTGATGGACATTGTAAGATATCTTTGATATGTGTGTGTTTTTCACTTATAAATGTGACATTTTTAATGACCATGTGTTTTTTTCAATTATATATCAAGTGCGCTCCCACCATGTAAGCAGAACTTGGTGAACTTCATATTTTAGAAAATTTTGTATTTAATTTTCATAATGTGCAAGACTCCAAATTTTTTTTTTTAAATAAAGTGAGTTTTACACATCAGTTTGTGCTTTGAAAGTTTTGTGTTTTACATAATTTGTGTTCAATTTGTGCTCCAACATTTGTGTAAATTATATCAATTTTTAAATTTTTGTTTAAATAAAGTGAGTTTTACACATCGATTTGTGCTTTGAAAGTTTTGAATTTTACATAATTTGTGTTCAAGTTGTGCTCCAACTAATTTGAAAGTTTTTTGTTTTTCATAATTTTTGTTCAAGTTGTTCTCCAACAATTATGTAACATCAATTTTTTGAATTCTTTTGAATTTTTTTTTTAAATAGTAATTTTAAAAATAATTGTAAATGCACGAGGTAACTTTTTAAACATCATGTATCTATGCATTTGTATATAGATTCATATATATCGTGGATGATCATTTTCTACATGATTCTTCGAGGCTTTAAAAATTATGTGTATTTATGTAACTGTAGATATCCATATATATATATATATATATATATATATATATATCATGGAGGATGATCATTTGGCATGTGATTCTTCAAGGTGAACATCAATAGAGTCCCATGCCTCTACAAGAGAGGGGGATAATGGATTGAGGGATGTTCATGGTATTTATATTAAATGTGCATGTTTTTAAATGGCGTTTGAATATATAATCTTATCTCCATACATACATGTATACATGTGGAATTGATTTTTTATTGAATATATAATTTTATCCCCATGTACATACATGTATACATACGGAATTGATTTTTTTATCAATTTTGTGAGTTAAATTAATTTTTAATAAATTTCATTTGTTAGGAGTTCAAAGGAAAAAAGTATCTACTCAATCAATGGATCCTGACCATGGTTCACACAATCGTGGTATGGTCCACACAATCTACTCAATCACACATGTATTATGTATGTATGTATTTTTGAATTGATTAGAAAATCATATATTTTTATGAAGCTTCCCTCTCGTCGTGTGAAGGTGGTGGTGGTACACATTACTTCGGGGCTAGTCAGTGGGTGGTCATGTTGGTTCTCAACCAATGGGTGGTGGCCAATCAATGGGTGGTCATGCGAGTTTTCAACCATCTCGAGGTGGGCATGATGTTGCTTAGCCATCTCGAGGTGGCCATCAATCTGAATATTATTTTCATTCAATTATTAATTTGTTAAATTATTTATATACATTTGTTATGGTTAAACAACAATTTTTTACAAATTTGTTCACATGTTTTTTTATTTATACATAATTTTATATATTGATGCAAAGGGTGAAAATGTTGCTAAAAAATGATGTAGGCCATACTACATTATTTAAAAATAAGGTTGTACACCAACCATGACTTATCCTTCTAAAATTTTCAATTTAACTTGGGAAACAAACATCCAAAAATGCACATTACAAAGGTGTGAACATCTTTATTCAAAGTTGAAGAAAGATCTTCTGTCTTTGAAACTCCATGCGGAGAGTCGAGAAAGATTAGAAATAGCTATGCACTCTTCAAGCAAACTTGTAGATGTTTACAAAAATCTTGGCCGAACCACTGATACTTTTGTAGAAGTGACGAGGAAAAGAAAGGAAACAGTGATGGGTCTTGATACATGGGACGATGTTAAAAACAGAGTTACAAAATAAATGGAAAAATCTATGTTTAATTTCAAAGAATGGTGGAAAAGAAAGATGCCAAAGGTGCAATATTTCAAGCACCCTGATATAGCTTGCCATTTGTATGATAAAAACCTTGCTTCCTATTGAATACTACCATGGAACGAAGAGGTTCCTCTTTATTTTGAAAAAATATTTTATGCAGAATTCTTTTTGAGAATGAAACCGAATTATAGTGACCTTCACTCTGATTTTTTTGGTCCTGGGAAAGGTCGATTGTGCGACCGTAAGAGTGGTAAGTGTGATGCTGAGTTACCTCACCCCGAGCCACCATTGCTAAGCTGACCTCTTCGTGTGGAAACTTTGCGGTTAGAGATGGATGTCATTTCTCAAATTAGTCAATAATCAAGAGATGCCATCATAGACAATGTTCAGACTGGACTTGGTGGAATTGATATTGGTCTGAATCAACAAAGAGCACGAGAGAATGCACGTGCTAATTTTGTGTATAGTACAAATGATGAGATAGACAACATGAGTATTGAAGAGCTTAGAACATATGCGAAGCATTGTCGCAATGGTTGGCATGAATTAATTATTCATGAGGAAGAGGGCATGGGATCACAATGTGTTAATGGTTATGGTGAATATTTTAATGTAATTTGTAATTTACATATACATGTTTATTTGTATATGTTAATCTAACAAAAATGTATCATATGTTCACCATTTGCAGTTAACAGGCTTGATGAACGAAATTTTTTGATAAGATCACGGTCGAAGGTTCAGGTTCTCGCAATCAAGATAATATGTGAGGAAATGTTAGTGTTTTTTAAGTGTTCATGATGTTGATGTACAATTATTATTCTATTATTATATCGATATCATGATGATATATTTTTAAAATAAATAATTGTTTACACTTGTATGTATATAATTAAATGTTAATGTATTCCAATTCCATCTGATTTTTTCGCAATGGAGCCACCCTCTTATTCCTTGTTAGGAGAGGTGCCAAATCCACCATCACAAGTATTCAATTTTTCACTTATGTTTAAGTTATAAATTGAAGTGAAAGTTTCATTAAAAAAATGATTTTTAGATCTTGAGATAATTTACAGTTTTAAAATTTTTGAATTTTAGGTTTGTGGAGATGATTTTCATTCGGAGCCACCCTCCTCTTCCCTGTTAAGAGATGTGCCAAATCCACCGTCACGAGTATTCAATTTTTCGCTTATGTTTAAGTTATAAATTGAAGTGAAAATTTTATTGAAAAATGAGATCTAGATCTTGAGTTATTTTATAGCTTTAAAATTTTTGAATTTTAGGTTTGTGGAGATGATTTGCGTTCTCCAAGGACTTTAGCGATGGAGGGTATGATGGAGATAGGAACGTCCAAACAATTTTAACATGAAGTTGTTTAACTTATATATATATATATATATATATATATATATATATATTATTGCATTAGCTTATGCATCTTCATTTGAAATTTTTTAATATATATATATATAGTTTATTGTGGAGGATGCATTGATGCACAACCAACACGGGACAATGGAGGGGGAACTACATGAGGTATTGCATGATTTTTTTTTTCATTTTTTTAATGAAGTTCTACATTCTCATTCAATTTTAAAACATTAAATTTTAATGTTTACATGTTGTGTAGGTTTCCCATTCTTCAGATGGTAGCACAAGGAGGCTCATGAGGTTGCTAGAAAATACAGTGCAGCCAAATTCTCTATTTGATTGATGCATGCGCAACATTTTATTTGATAGATAGTCTTATTTAATTTTCTATATAGATAGTCTTATTTATGTAGTCATATTTACTTTTCTATATAACTTGATACTTGTAACACTATACATTGTTATATTTACTTTTATTTTTCATGACATAAATTTTGGATATATTTTACATTTTGGATAGTTGAACTACAATTACTTTTATTGAATGATTTTAAATTTTGGATAGATTTTACATTTGACATGTGATCACATGTTGTTATATAATGTTAACTTACATGATCTTATATTATGTTTTGTTTTTAAAACTTGTTGTTTTTTCAGTTGTTATTTAAAATGAATCTAGCTTGAAATTGCAAATTACAAAACACATGTGGTACATGTTACATATTTGAACATGTGTGAATGTTATATAATTAGGATATCTATTAAAGGTGATATTTAGGTACATTTTGCATGATCATTTGTCATTTAAAACAATCATAGACAGTTTTACATATTTAAGTTCATGAATATGTAACAATGATTGAAGTACATTTGCATTTAGTTGTTACATTTTACATACATGATCACATGTTATAATGAACTAACTTAGATGATCTTAGATTATATGTTTTGTTTTTAAAAATCAAGTTGTTTTGTCATTTGTTATTTAAAATGAATCTAGATTGAAATTTAAAATTACAAAACACATGTGGTACATGTTAAATGCATTTGAACATGTATGAATGTTATATAATTAGGACATACATCTATTAAAAGTGATATTTAGGTGTATATTTTTCACATGATCATGTGTCATTTAAAACAATTATAAATGGTTAAATACATAATTAAGTTAATGAATATGTAACAATGATTGGAGTACATAAATTCATTTAGTTGTTACATTTTCCATACATGATCACATGTTGTTGTAGTGAAATAACTTAGATTATCTTAGATTATATGTTTTGTTTTTAAAACTCAAGTTGTTTTGTTATCTGTTATTTAAAATGAATCTAGATTGAAATTTCAAATTACAAAACACATGTGGTACATGTTATGCATTTTAACATGTGTGAATGTTATATAATTAGGATGTCTATTAAGGGTGATATTTAGGTACATTTTCATGATCGTGTGTCATTTAAAAAAATCATATATGGTTTTACATATTTAAGTTCATGAATATGTAACAATGATTGAAGTACATTTGCATTTATTTGTCAAATTTTTCATACATGATCACATGTTGTTATAATGTTAGTTCTTTTCTTTTTTTGTAAAAGGTAAAGAAAATTTATATTAATGGAATACAGATAAATACATAGTGCAAAGCGGGAGTCAAGGGGACCTCCCTGTGATTGCTTTTACAGAACTGCCTGGTTTGAGCACCCATCGAATGTGTGTTGGCTGATAGCCTAGCGCCTTCAGATAGAAACCAAGGAGAAACAGAGATGGCCTGGGCATGCATAGATGGCCCGAGCATACAGAGATGGGCAGGTTGATCTGTGAGGTGGACGGGCGAGCATTTCTGTGAAATGGCCCAGGCGTGCAGACATGGCTCGAGTATGCAAAGAAACCTCGTTTCTGAATTGTCCCATGTGAATGATAGTTCGCCTAAGCTTGAAGATCCGAATTGTTTATTGTGTTGCTTTTAACTTTGAGTTCCCCCTCCACCATATCATGCCAAAGGATGTGATAATCTTCAAGCTTGGATTCAACGCCAGCATTGGCCAAGGCATCGGCCAGCTTGTTTGCTGTTCTGCGAACTGCTTGAAAGGTGATCCCTTGCGTATTGTGGAGTTGGCCTTGTAGGTCCTTCAGGATTGCCAAGGGTCTCCAGCTTGGGGTTACTTTATCCACCTGTGCACCCATCTGTAGTTTTCTCATCAACCTGATTATGATCTCCGAGTCGCCTTCCACTACCACAGGTAGAAGTCTATAGCGATAAGCCAGAGTGATACCACAGATGAGAGCAATTATTTCTGCAACGTTATTGGTGTTCATGCCAAGATTGCCATGATAGATGAGATGGATGGCACTGGTATGATCCCTTACTGCTCCCCTGTAACCTGCAATTCCCAGGTTTTTCTTTGATGCCCCGTCGACATTGAGTTTGAATGTTTGAAATGGAGGTAGACCCCATTTGTCGTGCGTTTTTTCTGTTGAAGCCTGGTCCCGTCCAGTAGGGTTGGTCGTGGTTTTGAGATATAAGATCTAGATAATTCTTTCATTAGTCAAAGATGTGTTTCCCTCTGTCTGCAATATGCCCATGGTGTGGATCGACTCTGTGATAAGCTGTCTCTCCTTTCTTGTTAAGATGTTTAGTGCCATTGCTGAATTCTTGAAGATTTGTGCATTTCACTCTTTCCACAGGATCCATGCTATGGCTCCCGAAATGAGATTCCAAGTGCTGTTGACCAAGGGATTGGAGGATATGGAAGATCTCCATTTGCTGAGTGAGTGGAAGATAGAGTTTCTGTCTCTGTCGGATTGTCTGAAGACTAGGGCCATGTCATCCCATAGAGAGTAGGCCGTGGGGCAGGTGTTGAGTATGTGATTGAGAGTTTTCGGACCATTCTCACAGAGGACACAGTGGGAAGGGCCTACGATACCTCATTTCTAAATATTGTCCCATGTGAGTGCTCTGTTATGCAAGACCAACCAGGAGAAAAGGGTGATTTTGGGCCATGTTCCTCTGTTCCAAAAGGCTTGCCATTTATAGTCCGCTTGCGAATCCGGGGAGGCAACCAAGATTTTGTATGCTTCTTTGAGGTTGAAGGTTCCTTTGGGATTGCTTCCCCACCTCAGGATATCCTATTTGTTATATTTTAGGATTCTTCTCTTATCCAGGTCTTGTAGAAGATGGTCTACATTCACTAGGCATTCTTGGGTGTGCCATTGTTCTTTTGATAACCATTTTTGCCATGTGGTTGCCTCATTCATAGGTTGCCAGTAGTCTGCTACCGTAACCATTCTTGCCTCTTTCATAGCCCTTTTAAGAGTATTCCAGTCTGGGTGGTCCAGGGGGGGAGCTGCTGCCAGGCATCTTCCCAGAATAGGGCATTGTTGCCTTGGTGCACTTCCCAGAAGTTGTGCTGCTGAATAATATGTCGATTTTCCCATGCTTTGATCCAGATGGGGGATCCTTGAGTGTTTCCAGTAAGCCCGATGAGGTCTTTGTCCCTGATTTGATTTGTATACTTCACTTTCCACAGGGTGCCCCAAAGGGAATTAGGATTTTCTACCCATCTCCACCAGATTTTTGCTGCTACGGCCTTGCTTAGTATCTCATAATCTCTTAGGCCCAGCCCTACCTCAAATTTTGGTTTTCAAATGTCTGTCCACTTGAGGAGGGCCCATTTGGATTTCTTAGAGGCCCCATTCCAGAGGAAGGATCGCTGGATGTTTCGAATGGATTCATAAACATCCTTAGGGGCCGCAAGGGCTAAGAACAGATACGCTGGCATGGTTTGAAGAACGGATTTGACCGATATCAATTTGCTGGCCATGTTTAAGGCCCTGTCAGTCCAGCTGCTTAACCTGGCCCTCATTTTGTTGAGGAGGGCTTCCCAGTTGGCAGATTTGTAGGCATATTCTGAGAGTAGAATACCAAGGTATTTGGTTGGAAGGGAGTTATTTTGAATATTAAGAATTCTGCTAAAATTTCTCTGCACAGGAATGGATGTGTTAAAGAAAAATTGTTTGGATTTTGTGAGATTGATTTCCATACCTGAGGCCTCCGAGAAAGTATTTAACACTTTGCTGATGGTTCGAATTTCCTGCACTATGGGGGCGCCCATGGGCATTGTATCATCTACGAATTGTTGATGCATTACTGTGGGGCCTTGAGGTGCCGGTTTGATGCCTTTGAGCTGATTTTGCTATTTCGCCTTCGAAAAATATCTTCCCAGACCTTCTGCCATAATAAAAAATAGAAAAGGAGACAAGGGATCTCCTTGTCTTATACCTCTGGACGGAAGGAAGGGTTGAAGGGGTCCTCCATTCAGCATGATTGAAAAGAATTCTCCCGAGACCAATTCCATTTTCCAATTTGTCCATATCGGACTGAATCCAAAAGCCTGGAGGATTGCTCTTATGTAGTGCCAACTATTTTTATCAAAGGCATTCGGAAGGTTAAGCTGGATGAGCATACCTGGAGTCCTTTTTTTTTTAGAGAATGCAACACTTCTTGAGTGAGGATTATACTATCGGTGATCTGCCTGCCTTCAACGTATCCAGTTGGCTCCGGAGATATGATTGAGGGGAGGATGGATTTAAGTCTGTTAGCCATTAGTTTAGAAAGGATTTTATAAATGACATTGCAAAGGGCTATGGTTCGAAACTTGTCGGGGGAGACAGCATGGTCCGATTTGGAAATTAAGGTGAGGAAGGTGGCGTTGATGGCAGGCAACACTCTTTTGGTTCTGTGAAATTTCCTTAATAGGTTGAATAGGTCAGCCTTGATAATGGGATAGCAAGCTTTAAAGAATTCAATTGCAAAGCTGTCTGGTCCGGGAGCTTTGTTTGAAGCCATGGTGACGATTGCTTCTTCAATCTCCTGCTAAGTGAATTCTCTTAAAGGAAGGGAGTTTTTCTCCTCTGTGACTAAGGTGGGGATAGCATCGATGACTCCACTGATGGCTTGGGTTCTGTCTTGAATGGGATCGCCGAGAAGAGAATTGAAGTATGAGTTAAGTTCAGATCCTATTTGCTCCCTGGTATAAACTTTATCGCCATCAGCTTTTTTGAGGGAGAGAATGTGATTATTTTCTCTATGCTGAATGGTTGACTTGTGAAAGAATCTTGTGTTGCGTTCTCCCTATTTTAACCATTTCACCCTTGATTTTTTCCTCCACAGCATCTCTTCTTGTTTTAGCCTTTCTTCCCATTTCCTTTGAAGGTTTGATTCTTTGAAGGTTTGATTCTTGATCATTGGGCCCTTCCTTGATCATTGTTTGCTGGAGGTTTGCCATTTTTTCCTCGAGCTCTTTTTTTTCTTTAAATATGTCGCCAAAGGTGTTCTTTTTCCAGAGTTTGAGGTTGGCTTTGATGATTTTTAGCTTCTGCTGGAAGATCTTCTTATGGTGGCTTGAGTCCACCAGCTTTGTATGTTTTGCATGAATGATGGGTGATCTGTCCAAAAAGCCTCGAATCTGAATGGTCTGTTGTGGGGCCTATCCAAATTAGTGAAGTGAATATGCACTGGCCAGTGATCAGATCCCCCAATAGGCAGAATGCTGGCCTCCATGTCTATATTGTGAAGCATAATGGATTCTGACATAAGGAACCTATCGAGCCTTGATGCTATTTTCCTGTTTCCCCCTTGCTTATTATTCCAGGTATGCAGACCATTGATTGTGGGGATATCAATGAGTTTGGATTCAACAATGAAGGTGTTGAATGCTTCCAAGTCTTTATCCAATATTCGTAAGCCTCCCTTTTTTTCCGCTAGAGTGGTGATCATGTTGAAGTCACCACCTAAAATCTAGTGGTTTACCCCATGGTGTTGTCCAACTTCGTCCAGGTCTTTCAGCATCTTCAACTTTTCCTGGATTCTTTGAGGTCCATACACGTTGGTTGTGCATATCATTTTCCATGAGTCTGGCATGTTAAATATGACTGATAACGAGTGCTTAGTGGACAGAGCATTCTGGATAAAGAATTTTCTTTTATTCCAAAACATGAGTAACCCTCCTGCTTGCTCAATGGCATCTATGCTTAAGCAATGGTGACTCTTGGAAAAGAGTTTTTAAGCGTTTCAATGCCGTTGGAAGAGCATTTGGATTCTTGAAGAAGTATAAGGTTTGGGTGTTGCGAGAATTAACGGTTTTTCAGGATCCTTCTTTCGGAGGTGCCGTTTAGCCCCCTGATGTTCCAGGTTGTTATTTTCATTGAGTTACCTTTGGAGCAGATAGGACCAAGGCCCTGATTTTCCCTTCATTGATTAGGCACTAGCCTAGTTCTTGTATTTGTTGTCTTGTGGATTTTTTCCCTCTCTTTCTTCCTGATCCTTGCTGCCTGTATTGGTCCAGATCCAGGTTGGCTTGAATGCCTGTTTGGCTGTTGTTTCCCCATTGCCTTTTGACTGCATTCTGGTTGAGATATTCCAGCTGCAGGTATGCCATTTCTATTTTCTCCAAGTGTTCCTGGGGAATGGAATCCACTCCCAGTTTGGACCATTGCTCATTGACCTTTTGGAGATCTAGATTGCCTAATATCTCCTCCAGAGGATTAGTAGGAGTGGTTGAGGATGGCTGGTCTGATTGAGGTTCTGTGCATGGAGGGGTTCGCAATGAGGTGTGGCTAGTATTGATCTGGATGGGAGAGGGTTTCGAGTTATGTTGCTGTGCCTGGGCGTGGAATGAATCAGAGTTTGGATTGGGAGTGTTGGTTGGACTAGATGATTGACTGATCATTGATAGATCTTGAAAAGTGGGGGCATAAGAGACTACAGGGTGCTCATTTGAGTTAAGATTGCTAAGAGCTTCAAAGATATTTTGCTGGGTGGGGGTGGTATTAGTGGGGGTAGTATTGGTGGAGGGTTTCAGAGGATTTTTTCCTTTCTTCCCTTTGTTCTTCCTTGATACGAAGGTGAAACCAGGGGGTGGAGTAGCCACTTTTTCCTGTTGGGGCTGTGGTGGGGGTTGATTAATGGGGTAGCCATGACTAAGATGTCCATGCTGTTGGCATGTCCGACATCTGAATGGGATGTTTTCGTAATCAATGGTTTGCTTCCATTGCACTCCTCTATGGATCAGCTCAATATGGTCTGGGAGGGGTCCTGAAACATCCAGGTAAACACAGATTCTAGCGTAGGCTGTGTACTTACCTTGATATGTGAGATCTGAGGTTTTAAAAAAGACGCCCAACTGATTTCCGATGGCTTCCAAGATGCACTTGTTCCAGTAGTCAACAGGCAAGGAGTAAATTCGAATCCATACTGGAAATTTTTTGAAATCTTCCTATTCTGGAGCGAAGTTGGGTCTCCAGTACGTTATGTAAAGTTTTGCAGAGTTGTAGAATTATGGGCCTCCTTCGAAGATGCGATCTTTGTCATCCCTGTGAGCAAAAAAGCTCCTCGATCCCAGCTGAAGTTCGTAGTCCCCTTTGGGTTTCAATTTCTGGTTTATCCACCAGCAGAGAGCCTTTTCATTGAGTTGAACCCCCATGAATCGGCATATTAGGGCATGTTTACTCATGTGGTCTCTGTATTAGTCGATCCAAGGATCTTCAATGATTAATATGGGTATTTTCTCCAAGAGGGGTTTGCAAGGGGAATGCCTTGAACGGATTGGCCGATAGGGCGGATGAGCAGAGATGGGCTGTGCGGGCATGCAGGTCCGAGGGATTAGGGTTCTGTAGAGCTCCAACAGAGAAACTATAAGAGTTCAGACAACTTACTTGACTCCTTCCATAATCTATAAAGAATATCATCTCGTTATAATGTTAGCTTAGATGATCTTAGATTATGTTTTGTTTTTAAAACTCAACTTGTTTTGTCACTTGTTATTTAAATGAATCTAGATTGAAATTGCAAATTACAAAACAAATGTGGTACATGTCATGCATTTGAACAAGTGTGAAGGATATATAATTAGGTGTAGATGTCTATTAAAGGTGATATTTAAGTAAATTTTTCATGATCATGTGTCATTTAAAACAATCATGTATCTATGTTTTTACATATTTAAGTTCATGAGTATATGTAACAATGAATGAAGTGTGTTTGCATTTAGTTGTTACATAATGTATACATGATGACATGTTGTTATAATGTTAACTTAGATTCAATCTTAGATCAAATGTTTTGTTTTTAAAGCTCAAATTGTTTTTTCATTTGTTATTTAAAATGACTCTAGATTGAAATTGAAAATTACAAAACACATGTGGTACATGTTAAATGCATTTGAACATATATGAATTTATATAATTAGGACATACACCTCTTAAAAGTGATATTTAGATGTACATTTGCACATGATCACGTGTCTTTTATAACAATTATATATGGTTAAATACATATTTAAGTTCATGAATATGTAACAATGATTGAAGTAAATAAATGAATTTAGTTAAATAACATTTTGAATACATTATGACTTATTATAATGTTAACATAGATTCAATCTTAGATTAAATGTTTTGTTTTTAAAGCCCTAGTTGTTTTGTCATTTTTTATTTAAAATGAATCTAGATTGAAATTGGAAATTACAAAACACATGTGGTACATGTTAAATGAATTTGAACATGTATGAATGTTATATAATTAGGACATACATCTATTAAAGGTGATATTTAGGTGTACATTTTGCACATGATCACGTTCCATTTAAAAAGGCCACGAATATGTAGCAATGAAATAAATTTTGCATTTAATTCATACATTTTGCATTTGAAATCATTTTTATAATGTTTTAATATACCATATATATATATATATAATAAAATTCTAGGTGTTCATAGATGTGTCAAACTATCATAAAATTGCATTAAAAAATATCTAGTACACAATGTTTTTCATTAACATACATAGAAAGGCTACTATGGATGTTAGTTGATAATAAACTTAAAATTACAAAACATGTACCACACATTTTTCTTTCAAGAATGAAAATTATAATTTTCTTTAGATGTCTAAAAAAAGTCATAACTTAAAATTTGCATTATATCAAATTTTCTAGATACACATGTACATTTTGCAATAATGGCATAATGACATAAAATGTACCAGAGAATGTATGAAATTTTTGAATACCAGATAATCTACATGTATGTGTACATGTGTATAAATTACTTGTGTGCATGTGCCAAAAAAATGTACATGTGCAAACACTTGTACATAACATAAAATATACATATTATAGTAATGTAAAACTTAAGAATGCACCAAAAAAAGGCTAGCAATTTCTAGTTGAGTTCTCTAAGTTCTAAAAGACGAATCCAAGGAGAAGAAATTGTTGGGAAGTTCAATAATTTTTTTTTTAATGGAATGCCATATTCAATGATCCGTTCATGATCAGTTTTTGACATTTTCCATTTCTTAATTTTAAATTTTTTTATTTATTGAACTTCTATCAACTTTATGCATGTTGCACACACCAAGTGACTATATTGACAACTTATGACATCGGGTTCATAGCCTTGAAAGTAAATAAAATCCTGACTTTGATGAGTTTGTTGGAAAAAATAACCTTTCAATATAATAGACCCTCTGCCATATATAAACACATTATCATCATAGTTTTCTAATAATTTCATCTTTAGTTCAATGAAATGCATCAAATAATACTTCAAATTTTCTACATTGTTAGTAGGTGCAACTACAAAAAAAAACATCTCCTGCACAATAAAACAACCTTACATGAATTTAGATAATTAACATGAAAATTTAACTTTAAAATTAACATGTATACTCGATTTTATTATCTATTTCTAGATCTCTATCATTTTTAAAGTGATTGAAATGTTACCTTCTCTAACAAGATTAGAAACTCGATCACCTTTAGATGATACTATAGTCTCCTCTGATTGCATTTATTCAAATTTTGCAACAGAAATTTTCCCCTCTGTATTTATTTATGTATGTTGTCAATATTTTACAAACATTTTGATTTCAAAAACATCATTGGATCCTGTGTTGTCTATGCAAACATGACAAAAACAATAATATTTTCTTTTATAAAATGCAAACACATTTTGGTACTGCTTTGTTTTAATTGAATGAAATTTTTTATTCCATTTTATTGTTTCAATGTCACTTCCAATTGATCTATCTACATCTTGGACCCGAATATGGAAAAAAAACCTATATGGAAAATTTAAACAAGAATATAAATATGTTATTAAAAATACAATCAAAGATAATCATTGTGATAAATAATGTTTAAAATTAGAAAACTAGTAAAAAATAGATCATGCCAGTGCAAGGCCTTGACTAACAGCCCCATTTCTCAATGAGACAATGAGCTACAATGTTGGTGAGACACATGACTTATAAACACCATAGTCATTGTCTCTCCAAGGTACATACTCCACCCAGGTGTTCCCAAAGTATGACCTTCTTGGACTATTCTTCTCTTGGGTAGCTAGCCCTCAAAGAATATTGCTCCTCGGCTACTCTTATCTTGAATGCCCTATCAAATTCTCAAATAGTATCATATTCCATATCATTACCCAATCCTCCATTCTATCTTCCTAAGTGAAGACCAGAATGATGTGTCTATCTCTCCCTCTCATCCAGGGAGGATCTATTCCACAAGGGAATGTACTCATTCATGTATAAGGAATGTACCTAAGCTCATTCTTAGGAGTTACCTAGTTTCTTCCAAGTAAGAAACTTATCACCAGGCCCCCTCTCAATCAGGGAACTGCATCATCAATGGTGAGACACCCAACTTCTCATGAATAATTCCTCTCCTAGATGTTATGGATTTCGATATTGAGTAATATTCAACTTTAGCTCCATAGGGCACAGATCATCCATCACTTTCATTCATGAGTCATTTCATCTACCAGAGAGTGCTTCATCTCTCTTTCTTATCTGGTTCACCTTTTATGCCATGTTGATTTCTTTCGAATCATCTCCAAGTATTATACATCCTTTCACATGATTAGCAGCCATGCAAAAATTCATCTAGATAAACGCATATGTATGAACTTTTTAAAACAAAAGTTACCTCAGTGATGATATTTCACCATGACATCTTCTATAGGCATTGACATCCTTTATTCAGATTGACACATCTCCTCATGATATGTCTTGTCAAGGGTCTTCTTCTTTACCATATTTATATCAGAGTCTACATATCCTCCAGGAGATATTCCAGTCACATATTCTTGGCTTCCGGATGATAATTGCCTCTTGACATGGTTGCACTTCATGATCTCTTCCCTCCTGCACATCTTCATTCCTAGGAACTTACAATTTATAGTTCCTTGTTCATATACAACCACCTAATATTCCATATGAGGATATATTATGTTGATTTCATCTGTCAGTGCACTGTGAGAGATCCTCCTCCATAGATCATATTTCTAAATATAGAAGTCAATTACCTGCAACCATATGACATGACGTCATGATCCAAAATCTTTTGTTTGAGATGTATAAAAGAATTAACATGTGAAAATTGTAGCTTTTAAAAACAAGAAACTTTAAAGGCATAAGCGTAAAAAGAGAGAAGCAATTAACATCATGCACGAAGACACAAGAGTTGATATCGGAGTTCGTCCAGGAGGGACTACGTCTCCGGGCCCTGCTGTAATAGTGGGGAGGCCCTGCTTTCATTAAATGGCAAAATGAAAGTACAAGTACAAAATGAGGAATTACACCCTTATACCTGCCCAATCTGGAAATGGCCGAAAATTGCAGACCTCTGATGACAAAATGGGCAGCACCGTTAGATTTGTGGCATCGAGTAGTGCTGAATCCATATAAAACTTGCCCCAATCGGACAAAGTGAAAATCTGGCCCCTCTGGAAAAATGGCTCAGATCATGGTTCCGCCCCCTCCTGTACACTGCTCAAGGTTCCACTGTCTTGTTTTCCGTGCCCGCTCCTGTCCGTCCTCCCCCTTGGGCGCACAAATGAATGAAGGTTTAAATAATATGGCGTGGGCAGATTCTCCAAAGAAATGGTTAGGCGAATTGGTTGAGATGCACATTGTTTGGGCGGAGGTCGGGTGGTCAAATCTCGACCCCGCCATAAAAAGCCAACTGTTTTAACCGCAATACATATTTGAACCAGCGTTGAACTGTTTTATGTATTAAAAAATTTGATGAACCTTTTTTAACTTTAAACCATCGTTGATGTTGATGTGGGGGGGCCAGACCCATATTGGGCGGCCTGCCCCGTATAAATACGCGCCACGTATGTAAGTACCTCCGCCCCATTTAAATGGCGGCCGATGGTGGACCACGGGGGTGACCACCCGCCCCCCAACAACATTACCTTTTTTTTTTAATATAACAGATGCGTGGGATGGGGTGGCGGGGTTGGTGGCCCGCCACCCATATTATATATATTTTTTGTTTTATTGTTATTTAAAACAATATGGTTGTTTTTTGAACCTTCGAATTTTGACCGAAGGAGTGCTTTTAACGGTCCCACAAATTAGCCCGGAATCTGGCCAGGTTGGTCGGAATCCGGTGGCCGGGTTTTAGCAAAATTGTTGCCTCCTTAGTCTGCCACATCACCAAGTCAACCTATGAACTTTGACTGCTCCTAACTCCTTCATTCGGACTCGGAATTGAGTGCCATCTGCGCCGTTGGATTCAGAATTTCGAGATCTACAACTTGAACTTGGTTCGAGAGATTTTCGAACACTTTGATTTCTGACCCTTGTACTTAAGTCATTTGTACCTGTACCTGTTTAATCCACCTGGATCACTTCACAACATCCAGTGTCAGCATATATATATATATATATACCCTTTTCCTTTGGGTCATCCTGTAGAAATTTCATTAGAATGAAGAGCTTCATTCCCTTGACCTATTTCATCAATATTTCATCACATCCCAAAATTATGTAGCATATAATTCTTGATGAAACCATTCTACTTTCTTTCTAATCAGTGAATTTATAGGGAACTCCATTAGAAATTGTCAGCACCATTTTCCATGATGATCCTTGATCTTGATGACTTCCTTTCATTAGTATTGTTATCAATGAGGTGTTCTAGGTGTTGATTCACCAAGAGCTCCTACCATGCTTCTATCATGATGCTATACATTTCTTCATATCATACTAACCAACATAAATCACTTAAAGAAAAATATGATCTCAATCATAATAGAGATCCATCGCTTCTTCTTTCTTAGATTTCTTTGCATCAGGTTCTTCCCTCATATTGTGACATGGGCTTCTTCCGTTTTCCTCTTGTCCTTTCCAGATGTAGGACAATCTCTTTTATAATGCCCAAGTTCATTACATCCAAAGCATCGTATTTCGTCCATTTTTTTCTTCTTTTATGATGATACCTAAATTTTTCGAATCTTCCTTTCTTCCTACATATGGCTACAAAGGCTTGATTCCATTCACTTGATCATGTATCAAATTTTCCTTTCAATCTTGTTTCCTCTATTTTACATAGAGACCATAAATCATGAAATGGTGTTTCTTCTTTCTTCTCATATAAACTTAAAGTGAAGCTTCCCCATTCTTCTGGTAGAGCATTCAACACCACTATAGTCATCTCATTGTTAGAAATTACTTCTCCCAGTTTCTACAGTTGGTCTCTTATTTCAGAAATCCTCATAAAGTTTGAAGCGGTTCCTTCATCTCTTGATATTTTCATTTTGTATAGTTCTTGGCTGAGAGAGATTCCGTCTCTTGCAGTACTCACAATGAATATCTCTAGAAATTTCTCATATAGTTATTTTCCAAACTTTAGTTTTGATACATAGGGAAAGAGTGAGTCCTTAATGGATTCTATGAGAATCCTTTGGGCTATGATTTCTCCCTTCATGTACTTGGAATGAGCTGGAGCATCTTCTTTTGAGATTTGAATTGTATATCCTTTGATGTAGTCATTAAATTCGTCTTCAATTAGATTCAAATCTATCCTATTCTTCCAAGCACTAAAGTTTGATGACCCAACCAATTTGTTTCTCTCTTTACAATAAGTCATCTTGACAGATTTAAGTAGGGTCATAGGTACTTGCTTGAGTAGAGTGACTTGCAGCTTCCTTGATGATTAAGGATGTTTTCAAAAGATGATGTTTCTTCCAACAATATCTTGAATGTAAATATTTGATGGAAAATATTATTTTCTTAAATGAGTTGATCCTTTGAATGAGATAGTGTGAGAGTCTTCCTGGTAAACAAATTTGAGTTTTCAACGCAAAATTTGATCTTCGCTTCCTTGAGTGTCTTCTTGTCAAGTAGCCCTTGTGCTCAACACCTTATCTGTGATACCATGTTGAAAATTTAGAGGGCTGGTGATTAATTAAAATTCTCTTCTTGATAATTACTTGTGAGCTTACTTGAGTTACTTATGTCTTCTATTCTTTAGCGTATCTAGTCTTTCATCAAGTCAATTATCAAAATACATGAGACACAAAATTAGGCTACTAGAGCCAGGGAAAAAACCTCTCCCTCTTGGAGAGGAATGTGAAAATGTCTGAATGTTACTAATGCAGAAATATATTGTTAGAACTGGTTATGCTTCTCCTACTTAATTAAGTTATTAAGCTGAAAATTCAGATTAACATCGAAGCAAACACATAACAAACTTTCATCGATTCAGATCTAAAAAAATTACATGCACACATAGAAAAAGTCACACAAGGATTTTCTGGACAACAGTCCTCGGAAAAACCAAATGCGGGAAAACCGGTCTGCTGGGTGCTGGAGGGTTTTATTGTTAAGATTTTTCTAAATACAACAAATCTGGGTTCCATATTTGGAAAACCCGACAGAGAAAATATAGATATTTAGCTAACCTGTTGTTCCGAAGCCAAACTATTGACTAATCCAAACCCTCAAACGGGATTTATAGGACTCAGCCAGATCTTAGCCCTAGAAACCCCAATGCTGCCCTTGAATTCCTTGCGTCAGCCTCTGTGTCATTCTGTGCTGGGATGGAGAGGGTCAAGCATAACCCTAGAATGGGTGATGCAGACCCTATGTTGCCCCTGAGGCTCTCTATGTAACCTTTTAGGGTATCCTGATGCCCAACGCTACTCTGGGAGAGAATGCACAACACCTGCATAGCTGAAGATACCCCTACTACTGCTCTTGCTTCTCTACGCTGCCTTGGGAAGCTCCTCTCTCCCTTTTGTTGATTCTAGGCATTGGGATCAGACCATCCCCTTTGCCTAAAATCCCCTCTCTGTAGCTGAAACACTTCTAAGAATCCTTAGTAAACCACGCCCTAAAATCTCAGCTTAGCTTCAGTGCTCTGCCTATGTGTTTCTTTACAAATGACCCCAAGGCTTTCCTTTATACTTTTCTCATTGGGAAACCAATGTTCATGATTAGATATTGAATCAATGGCTACGATTAAAAGAAAGCTTGATCTGTGTGACTTAAGACAATTTCATCACATGTTTAATTTAATTAAATTTAATTATTTAATTTTAATTAAATACCTACCAAACCAGATGAAATTTCCCAAATCTCTTTCTGGGTCTTGTAGATGATGTGTACTCTAGTCCTTCCACAAATTTTGGGAGATAGAGCACATCTGATGCTACCCCCACTACACAAAATCTCAACACTCCCTCTTAGCATGGAGTGTGCTCTAGCAATACATCACACCATGTATCACAAGATTTTGGGCACTAGTTTCTGTGATGTTGATGTTTGGCATGCTGCCTCTCAAATCTGCACTGTTGTTGCCATTCTGTACTGTTTCCCATGACGTTGTCGCCACCACTGCCACATTTGTACTGCAGATCCCTCTCAATCTGCTGCATTTGTGCTGCTATCTACTACACTACATCTTTAGTTGCTGAAAGAAACAACTGAATCTGCTGTCGAATCTTTGACAAAAAATTCAGTTGGGATGCATCCTCATCACTGAAGACTCCATTGGCTACTAATCTGTGCTGTCATCTAGAGGATGATGCACAACTACAGATCTACCATGCGTAAGTAGACTCCCTCTACATTATTGAAGTCACATCAGCCCCTTATGCTGAAATCTCTCATGATGTTGCTGCACTGCGCTATCCTTCTAAAGCCTCCACACTGCTGCAGCTCTGCTTTGCGTAGGAAGTTCTGCTCTGCGCTGCAGAAGTCACATCAACCCCTATGCTTCTGCTGCCTCTACGCTGATGTTGCATCTATACTGCGCTACTCCTTCCAGCCTTCAGATCTACTTCTACTTCATATGTGATCTATGCACTCACTACTCCACTTGTCCCGCTACTATCTTAAGGATCTCGTAGCTCGGATGTGATCTAAGAGGCGAGCTGCTCAAGGATTCAGCCACCAATCTCTAGCTTCTCTATAGATCCATGTCGCCCCACTTTCATGGTTCATGAGCTTTCATAGATACATCATATTCTAACCCATCATCCGCCACAACAACCTTGGAAGAAGAAGCTTCCTTGTCCTTTTTTTCTAAGGACAATTGCTGGTGAAGTTTCCTAGTTCATCATAATGGAAGCACTTGATCTTTAACAGATCTCTCTTCTTATTTCCCTACTTCTTCTTTGATTCTAAGGAAACATCTTCTTGATCTTCCTTCTTCACCTTACTTGATCCTATGTTGTACTTCTTCTTGGTGAATCAGCGGAGTTCTTCTTGATGCATGATTTCGCACAAGTTGTCCTAGTGGGGAAGATCTGCTCTACCCAAGATACTTTGTAAAAAGGTTTCCCACTCATCTTTGACCACATTCAGATCAGTCTTGACCATCACATCATCCTATACGTTTTCACTTGTGGAAGTCAACTGGTCTCTGATCGACTGTAATCTGAAGAGAAAATGTTCCATGTGTTCCCCCTTGGTCATCATGAATGACCACATCTGAGTCTCCAAAAGCATCTTCCTCTGGACAAACTTTCCTTCATAGAGGGATGTTATGGCCTTCTACATCTCATTATTTTTTTCTTCTCATCTATGTGTGGGACAACATGGTCCTTAAATCCATTTATTATCAACTGCTTGGCATGTCGAGCAGCTTCATTATGCTTCCTCAGGAGATCTACATCGGTTGGCGTGGCTAAAACTTCTTCTGCATGGTCTCTTAGATGATATGCCTCTAAGATTATCAGGATTATAGCCTTCCAAACTGAAAAGTTGGATAGGCCATCCAATCTATCCTGAGAACACAGTCCATGAGGAGCCATCTACTCAGAAATATGTTAGAGCTCCTCTTCTCTCTGCTAGAGATCTGGATCTTGGGTCCTTTGCGAAATGGGCACCCTCTGCTCCCTTTTACAACTGATTTCCCTCCTTGTATGTATGCCAAATAAACAATGATTTAGTTATCTTCGATCCTCTGAATGATCTGCAAGTTTCTTTGGCTAGGAAATCTCTGAGAAGTTGATCTTCTCCTGATCTTTGTCACTAGTGCTTAGATAAAATTCTTAAAACTTCAGAAATTTAACCCCACCAACACCTTTTGAAGTTTTGTAGCTCTGCTTCTGGCACTTCTGAATCAGACAGCTTTAGATCTGTGTCACCCTGGCTGGCTTCATAAAATCCCAGCGCTGCCTCTACACTACCTCTACGCAATAAGTATGCGGGCCTGCATGGAGACAGCATAAGAATGCGTCACCATGCCCTCTGCGTGAGTCTGCTCCCTTTGAAACTGCAATGTCCCATTAGATTTGGCCTTCTACTATTGTTTCTCCTCTTCCCACTACTTTTTGTAGCAAGATCCTTCAGTCTTCTGCTGGTGACCCTCCTAGATCTGCAATCACTCTGATACCATGTGAAAATTTCTTAATATTACTAATGCAGAAATCTACTATTAGATCTGGTTATGCTTCTCCTACTTAATTAACTTATTAAGTTGAAAATTCAGATTAACATTGAATAAAACACATAAAAAACTTTCACCAATTCATATCTAGAAAAATTACATGCAAACATAGGCAACGTGACATAAGGATTTTCTAGACAATAATCCCCGGAAAAACTCAATGTTGGAAAACCGGTTTGCTGGCTGCTGGAGGGTTTTATTATTAAGAATTTTTTGAGTACAAAAAATCTGGAAAACCTGACAGAGAAAATATATATCTGCAGCTAACCTGTTGTTCTGAAAGCAAAAATATTGACCGATCCACACCCTCAAATGGGATGTACAGGACTTAGCTAGATCTTGGCCCTAGGAACCCCAGTGCTGCCCCTGCGTTGGGCTCTGCAGCCTTTGCGTCCCTCTGTGCTGGCCTGGAGAGGGCTGCGTAACCCCAGAATGGGTGACGCAGACCCTACGCTGCCCTTGAGGCTCTCTGCATAACCTTTGAGGGTGTCTTGTTGCCCAACATTGCTCCAAGAGAGACTGTGGAGCACCTGCGTAGTTGAAGTTTCCCCTGCGCTACGCAACTTTTTCCCTCGTTGTTGTTGTTGCTACTGCTTCTTTGCGCTACCTCTGGAAGCTACCCTCTGCCTGTTGCTAATTCTAGGCACTAGGATCAGACCATCCCCTTTGCCTAAACTCCCCTCTCTGTAGCTGAAACACTTCTGAGAATCCTTAGCAAACCACACCCTATAATTTCAGCTTAGCTTCAGTTCTCTACCTTTGTGTGTCTTTACAAATGACCCCAAGCCTTTCCTTTATACGTTTCTCATTGGGAAACCAACGACATGATAAGATCTTGAATTAATGGTTAATATTAAAATAAAGCTTGATCCGTGTGACTTACGACAATTTCATCACATGTTTAATTTAATTAACTTTGATTGTTTAATTTTCCTAAGTTTATACTTAGGAAATACATTAAAATAATTAATTGATTAAATATCTCCCAAACCGAATGAAATTTCCCAAATCCCTTCTGGGTCTTGTAGATCATGTGTACTCTAGTCCCTCCACAAATTTTGGGAGCTAGAGCACATGCGATGTTAACCCCCCTACACAAAGTCTCAACAAGGAAAAATCGTAAGGAATTCTTCTTATGGATCTTCAAATGACAAGTACCATGAGCACGACTGAGACCCTTGACATATGAATGCCTCCAAGATCTTGCCACTGCTTCTTTGGCTGCCTCTAATTCTTATCCTTCTTTTCTGCGCTAACTTGCACTGATTTTATCTTCAAACACTTCTTCTCACTAATTTAGATATTAGATACTAGATCATTCGAGATCTTATTCTTCACTGAGTATATCCTTGAATCTTCTTTACATGAGGAGTAGTAATTTTTGTAGAAATTATATGCACTAAGCATTAATATGTCCTTGATTCACCTGATCTCACACTATTTAACTTTATGCAAAATACTAAATCAATTCCACTTGTTAATATTTTGAGGATAATTTAATTGCACACACATGTAAAGCATAAATAAATTTATTCGCACGTAACACATTTGTTTTTAACCGGGAAAGACTGAAGCTGAAAACCCCAACTATATATTATGTATCATGGAATCGTATGACAATCCTCATACAAATCTTATCAAGCTCTCAGTAGAGTACAATCGTCATACACTAATAAGGAACAATCTTGCAAATCCATGCACCGATCTTGCCCTCCTGCTAGCCTACCTCCACTACGCAATCCCTGCTAAAGAATAGCTCTGAAGGAATTCGAATTACCCTTGCTTGCACTGTGCAATCCTCATTGGCATCTCCAATGTGTATGTGACGCAATCAATGCATCACTATAGTCACAACAAATAGTCTGTCTTTCCCTTTCACCTATCTCTCCACTGGGTATCCACTCAAACTGCCATGCACTGTAGTTAACTGATGTATTGTTTAGTTGATTAATGATTTATTATTTGTGAATTAATTAACTAATTAATTCACTCCACTCTCATTAGTGTATCATTCAATTAGACTAGATACAACTAGCTCAACTGAGTCTAACTAAGTTAAACTGAATACAACTCCATAAACTACTCTTCCAACTGTGTCATAACTCCGCCACTTGAGTTCTAACTGAGTCCTCCATGCATTAGCTCCAGTAAACCCTTGGGAATTGTGTAATTCCCTCAGTCCACTGATGTGCCACATCTGTGCACTAAAACAAAGTGCTCCAAGAGAATAAGTTGTTGTTTAGTGTCTGATTATTATTAAGAGCTAATAATAATCGACATGCATCTATTTTTAGGTTGATGATCTATAAATAGACTTCACCCAATATTCTAAAAATAGAATTTCATCTATTTTTCCAACTTGATCAACCATCCACAAATAGAATCCTGCAACTTCTGAAATATGATCACCATGTCTAAAAATAGACTTGCGCCAAAAATAGCTTGCGGGCCCACTTAGTGAAGGCGACTCTTTTCACTAAGCTCATCATCTTGTTGAATCTCAACACTCCCTCTCAACAAGATAGGGATTATCCTTCACCCTGATCCTGCATCTATGGTATTCAAATTTGCTCTTGGTGAGTGCCTTCGTTAGAATATCTGCATCCTGATCCTCCGTAGGAATGTACTAAAGTAACATGATCTTCCGCTACACACAATCTCTGATATGATGATACCAGATATCAATATGTTTAGATCTATCATGAAACACAGGATTAAACGAGATTTTAATGCAACTCTGATTATCACAATGTATCACCGTGGGATCTAAATGTGAACGGAGCAAATCAACTAGGATCTTCCTCATCCAGATAGCCTCACATGCAGCTTGACTTGCTTCCATGTATTCTTCTTCCGCTGAATTGAGTGCCATAGATCTTTGTTTCCTGCTGTACCAAGAAACTGTCGTAGATCTGATACTGAAAATCCCTCCTGATGTGCTCTTTCTGTCTGTTGGGCTTCCTTCTCAATCTGCATCCGTGAAGCCATGCAACTTCACCTCATCCGTCTGTTTGTACCATAAACCATACTCATATGTGCCCTTGAGATATCTCAGGACATGCTTGCCTGCCTTCCAAAAGAGCTTGGTAGGCTTAACCATCACTTGTGAAAGCTAGTTCACCGCATAGCATATGTCCGGTCTTGTAGTAACTAAAAACATGAGCGAACCCACCAACTGTCGATAAACAGTGGCATCCACTACCTCTGCCGATGTAGCATCCTCTTTCTTTTAATTTCCTAGAAGAGGAGTATCGATAGGCTTGCAGCCTTGCATGTGAAACTTCTCTAGTATCTCCAGGGCATACTTTCCTTTGTTGGGAATATGCTGCAAAGTGTTGTCCTTGATGGCAACCTACTTGATAAAGTTGATGGCAACCTACTTGATGAAGTTTTCCTTGATGGAAACTGACTTGTCCTATTTGTCAATGATGTGAATCTGACGTATCTACAGAGCAGTTCAGCTGTAATGGAGAAAGGAATTCCTGTAAGGTCTAGAGCAATGATGAAAATGGTATGTCACAAAGCATATGCGGGTTTGTAAAGGAAAAGTAGTGTATGTACGCGGAAAAGTACGTTCCAGGTAGCATATGCCATTTTGCGCTCCAAAATTACAATACCAAGGGGCATTACCATGGTTTTGGCACAGAGTATTGAGCGCTGTATGGTTTATTTGATTCCATCCAAGAATACCATCGGAAGTGGTGTGGTTTTGGCTCATGGTATTGGTAAAAGCTAAATCTATTTAAGGAGAAGAAGATCATAGTGCAAGGTGTGCATGAGTAAGGGTTGTTGATGAATAAATATCTCTAAGGAATATCTGCATGGATGAACTCTGTTCTTAATTGATAGATTTGAATCTATGATGCACCCATGGATCTGAGGATGGTTCAAGATCTCTAGATCTGATGATGATGAATCTCTAAGATGATCTGCAGAAGAAGAAATGATGAAGACCTGGTGCAAGTCTGATGAAGAAACTGAAATCTGGGTAAGTTTATAGATCTGGTCTGTTCTGCAAAGTTTATCTCTTATATATCTATACGCTAGTTTGTCTCATAAAAAGCGCGTATATACGCGGGTCCGCTCAAAGAAAAGCGCGTATGGAAGTCAAGGTTTCTGAAGAATAAAATGCATTGAAGTATACGAGGGTTTGTCTCTATGAAAGCGCGTATATACACAGGTTCAGTGAAGTAAAAGCGCATATGGAATCTAGGGTTTGTTGAAGTATGTGGAATGAAATGTCTGACCTGTTTTGTTGTTTTACTGCTATTTGTCAATGATGAATTCATACAGATCTGGGTTTTTTGAATGTTGATTATGCTGTGGATTATGTTGATTAAAGATCAAGTTTTTGGTTGATTGGTTGATGATTCAATGAATCAATTGATGGGGTTATAAGTTTCAGTTTGATGTATGATGAGCTTAAATGTATGGAGTGGTTCCAGCCTGAAAATCTGATGAAAGGTGGCTTACAAGGTATGTTGTATGGAAGTTGATGGATCCAGTATGAAAATTGATGAAACGTGGTCCATGGTGGTGCTGAGGGTCAAAGCCTTTAGTGAGGGGGTTGTAGCTCCCTTCCAGTGGTAGCTGGTAAACGAGAGCTGGGGGTAGTAGCTCCCTTCTAGGAGAGGCTCATAAACGAGAGCAATGGATTATAACTCCCTTCCAGGAGAGGCTGGTAAACGAGAGAAGGTTGTAGCCTTTTGCAGGTGGGTGCCTGCGTGCTGGTGTGAGTCTGCACCAGTACATGGTTGTAAGAAGTTTTCTTTATAATAAATATTGAAGACAGAGATGACGACAGCAGTGGTTTTCTCCCGAATTGGGTTTCCACTTTAAATACTAGTGTTCATGTGTGTTGCTTATGTGTGATGATTTATTCTATTATTACTGCACATGCTTACTGCTTACTAAACATCTGATGAATGAGTGATGCAATGAAATAAGTAAAGAATTATCTGCATAAGAAGATCTATGGTAATACGCATGTTTTATTAAGGATATCCGCGTGTATATGTGAGTTGTGTTCAGTAAAGTAGCGTATGGTTTTTGGAGAAAGAAAAAGTAAAAGTTTTGAGTAAGCTCTAAATACTGATTCACCAGCCCCCCCCCCCCCCTCTCAGTATTTTTCCCAACAATTGGTATCAGAGCAGGTCCTTCTGCAGAAGCTTGATCGCTAGCTATATCCATTACAATGGGAAGAAAGAAAAGAAGAAGGCTACTCAAAGAAAGGAGATATCTCAGAAAACATGTGTAGCAGAAAATGAAGAAGATGAAATAGGTATTGATTGTTGTTCTTGTGATTCACTTTCTTGTGCATGCAATGGTGAAGATAGTGAAAGTAATGTTATGGATCTAGAAGAAGTTCTCAAGATTAAAGTTGAAAATCAACAAAGATTATTAAATGAGAGAGAATCTATCTACAAAGATATGATCTCTAGAATGAATGGATAGATAAACAAGTATCAAAGGCTGTACGATGAAGTAACCAATCACTGTGAAGGACTTGAAGCAGAAATCATCTCTCTGAAAGCAGATCTCAAAGCATCAAATAAGAAGAATGAAGAACTTCTTCAAACATTTGAAGAACAAGAAAATGGGTTGAAAGAAGAGATTCTAAAATTGAATGATCAAGTAGAAGAAGGAAGAAGGGTTGAAGAAAGTATGAAGAAGCAATGCCAAAGATTGGAAGTTGAGGTAAACATTTTAAAAGGTAAATTAGAAGAAAAAGATAAACTCTTGAGGTTTCAAGATAGTACTAAGATTCTGGACAATATTCTTAGTATTCAAAGGTCTCCTTCTGTTAAATTTGGTCTTGGTTTTCATGAAACTGTTAAAGGAGAATCTAGTTCACAAGAAAGTGCTAAAGATTCAAAGGATATCAATGAAAAACCTGAAGTGTTGAAAGAAACAAAAGGTCAACCGACAATCATGAACTCTCAAAAGAAATCATTCCCTCCGTTGATCAATAATGTTGAATGCTTTAAATGTCATAATTATGGGCATGTTGCAGCCAATTGCAGAAGAATATTGTTTCAGTCACAAACAAACAGATTCTACACTGAAAGGTATTTAGGTTTCTTTAAGGGATATTGTTTCTCATGCAGCAAATTTGGTCATAAAGCAGCTGATTGCAATAGAATAAAGGATAGAAAAACACATTATGATCCCTATGCTTACTTTTCTAGTCACAGAAGATGTTATGCTTGTAACAAGTATGGACATGTAGAAAAAGAGTGCAGGATGAATAGATCTGAGAAATTGGATAATTTCCAGCACACAATAAGAAATTTCAAGCAAAGGTGGAAAAGGAAGGAGGACCGGTCAAAAACGTAGGGAATATTGACCCTACTGCAGTCTTCCGCTTCTAAAGCTTACTTCTCATAATGACTGCAGGGGTGATGTGAGATACATTATAGGAATCAGTAATGTATCATCATAGGGGGAGCAATATATGGTGATTCCCATGATTGGTTTGGTAATTCTGGTTATGGTTATTTCTAACAATGCATCTGATGTGAAAAAGACAGGTACAGGGGATACAAGTTCAGGGGGAGATGAAGGAGTGAAATTTTTCTTTCTATACGTGGGTTTGATGAACTAAAGCCACGTATACACGCAAGTTCCGTTGGAAACAATTGTGTATGCTTTTTCTCTGATAAGAAAAATCAGTGAATCAGACTCAAGATTGGTTTCTGATAGGCTGCTGATAGTTGTAATGTTCATGATGATGATGATGGTTTCAGTCTACTGATATGATATGGTAATACTTGACTATGAACATGTAACACCGGTTCAGGGGGAGCATTAGCCCAACTACTAAAGTTTCATTGTTGGCATTGTGTTTGCTTATTCTTGTGATAATGATGTGATCTCTTATGATGAGATTATGGATGAGCCCTGATCGCATTTTGCAGAAGAGTATCTTTATTTTCACACATGGATTTGATGCAAGTCTAATGATTCAGATATAAGGGCAAAACATGCAGATTTTGCTGTTGATGAACATCATGATTATAAAAGACCTTGGTAATAACATATCTCATGGATGATTGCTTGATACATATTGACTATGATGAAGTTGTTCCGGTATGCCAATTATTCTTGGCAAGAATATGATGTTGCTACAAAGATCCTGATGTAGGTTACTAATGTGCTTATGCTACAACTGTTGATGACACTTGAAAACATGGATACATTGTGTTATATTTCTTCTCAGATACTATTGATACAAGTCTGTGGTGTTTTCTCATATGGTGTCACTCTACTCTATTTTCATGATGATTCCCACATATGTTTCTACAAAAGGGGAAATGGAAATTTCACCTTTATAAAGACAAGAGATTGAGTTGATAGCTGGATACTATGATGCTCGAACCATAGAACCGATCACAGGTTGATGATATTGAACTTTATTGACAGACAAGGATTGGTGCTGATGGGTACATCTGCGGAAAAATCAACAACAAATGAAGATTATGGTGTTGTATATCTTCCTACATCAAATAGCAACAATATAAAAGGTGAACCCAATGAAGCAACAGAAGAAGATCTATCTGAAAAGGCTACATCTAGTGCAACAAGAAACCAATGGCATATTTTCTATCTCAAGCAAAATATCTCAAAGAATCCAGGAAGCATTCGAATATATCAGAGAGAAGCTTGGAGTAGTCTCTGCCATGCAGAGGATCAGATCTGATTAAATTCAAAAGATTAAATTGGATACACAGATTTCATGAAGGACAGTCGCATATATACGCGATTTTATACACAGAAAACCGCGTATGGGTATTTGCTGACAAAATTCTGGGTCAGCATTCTTCAGCATAGCTACAGTGCTATTTGTTATCTCTAGTGGTGTTCCAATTCTCATAATTCTATTTTATACTATAATGTTTCCTGATAAAGATGCCTTGATGATTTGCTATTGAAAGTGTTTAGGATGCACAAGCTAAGGGGGAGCATTGGTCTTGTGGAAAGGATGCATTGTTGGCATTCTCATTATTTTCTGTGATCTGATCTCATGTTTGAGATTCTTTGTTCTTCATTGTATAAGTCATTTCTGTAATTTGATGAAAAGGTCATGTTAAGACCTATGATGTAAAATTATAATATTCAGTCATGTAAGGACTTCTTCAAATTTGTAAACCCACTTGGTTGGGTAATTGAGTCAAAATGTGTAAACCCACTTGTTTGGGTACTTGAGTCACATATGTAAATCCACTTGGTTGGATCATTGATGTAAATATGAGTCCTTGGTGATAGGAAAGGTCATAGAGTCATGTACTTCATTGAAAAATATGTTTGAAGTTTCAGCATGAACTTAGGGGGAGCAAGCATGGTAACTTCAGTACACATCAGATCTACAAAATTGGTTTTGATCCGCCCTTCTGCCCTTGATGTCAAAGGGGGAGAGTATCATGGTGTTTGAATAATGTTTATAATCAATGTATCTATCCATTGTGGTGATCAAACACCATCATGGTTGCCATCAAGTCCAAAGGGGGAGATTGTTGGCAATATGTTGCAAAGTGTTGTCCTTGATGGCAACCTACTTGATAAAGTTGATGGCAACCTACTTGATGAAGTTGTCCTTGATGGAAACTGACTTGTCTTATTTGTCAATGATGTAAATCTGACATATCTACGGAGCAGTTCAGCTGTAATGGAGAAAGGAATTTCTGTAAGGGCCAGAGCAATGATGAAAATGGTATGTCACAAAGCATACGCGGGTTTGTAAAGGCGAAGTAGCGTATGTACGCGGAAAAGTACGTTCCAAGTAGCGTATGCCCTTTTGCGCTCCAAAATTACAATACGAAGGGGCATTACCATGGTTTTGGCACACAGTATTGAGTGCTGTATGATTTATTTGATTCCGTCCAAGAATACCATCAGAAATGGTGTGGTTTTGGCTCATGGTATTGGTAAAAGCTAAATATATTTAAGGAGAAGAAGATCATAGTGCAAGGTGTGCATGAGTAAGGGTTGTTGATGAATAAATATCTCTAAGGAATATCTGCATGGATGAACTCTGTTCTTAATTGATAGATCTGAATCTATGATGCACCCATGGATCTGAGGATGGTTCAAGATCTCTAGATCTGATGATGATGAATCTCTAAGATGATCTGCAGAAGAAGAAATGATGAAGACCTGGCGCAAGTCTGATGAAGAAATTGAAATCTAGGTAAGTTTATAGATCTGGTTTGTTCTACAAATTTTATCTTTTATAGATATATACGCTAGTTTGTCTCAGAAAAAGCGTGTATATACGCGGGTCTGCTCAAATAAAAGCACGTATGGCAGTCAGGGTTTCTGAAGAATAAAATGCATTGAAGTATACGTAGGTTTTCCTCTATGAAAGTGCATATATACGCAGGTTTAGTGAAGTAAAAGTGTGTATGGAATCTAGGGTTTGCTGAAGTATGTGGAATGAAATGTCTGACCTATTTTGTTGTTTTACTACTATCTGTCAATGATGAATTCATACAGATATGGGTTGTTTGAATGTTGATTATGCTGTGGATTATGTTGATTAAAGATCAAGTTGTTGGTTGATTTGTTGATGATTCAATGAATGAATTGATGGGGTTATAAGTTTCAGTTTGATGTATGATGAGCTTAAATGTATGGAGTGGGTCCAGTCTGAAAATCTGACGAAAAGTGGCCTACAAGGTATGTTGTATGGAAGTTGATGGATCCAGTATGAAAATTGATGAAACATGGTCCATGGTGGTGCTGAGGGTCAAAGCCTTCAGTGAGGGGGTTGTAGCTCCCTTCCAGTGGTAGCTGGTAAACGAGAGCAAGGGGTAGTAGCTCCCTCCCAGGAGAGGCTGGTAAACGAGAGCAGCGGGTTGTAGCTCCCTTCCAGGAGAGGTTGGTAAACGAGAGAAGGTTGTAGCCTTCTGCGGGTGGGTGCCTGCGTGCTGGTATGAGTCTGCGTTAGTACATGGTTGTAAGAAGTTTTCTTTATAATAAATATTGAAGACAGAGATGACGGCAGTGGTGGTTTTCTCCCGAATTGGGTTTCCACCTTAAATACTGGTGTTCATGTGTGTTTCTTATGTGTGATGATTTATTCTGTTATTATTGCACATGCTTACTGCTTACTAAACATCTGATGAATGAGTGATGCAATGATCTAAGTAAAGAATTATCTGCATAAGAAGATCTCTGGTAATACGCAAGTTTTATTAAGGATATCCGCGTGTATACGCGAGTTATGTTCAGTAAAGTAGCGTATGGTTTTTGGAGAAAGAAAAAGTAAAAGTTTTGAGTAAGCTCTAAATACTGATTCACCCCCCCCCCCCCCCTCTCAGTATTTTTCCCAACAGCCTTGAGACACAAATAGTTCATGTTCCTGCTGCCATATTTCCAATCCAAGGAAATAATGAAGGAGGCCCAAATCCTTCATCTCAAACTCCTTTGCAAGATCTGCCTTGCATTAGTGTATCAACTGCTCATCACCTATTAGTATTAAATCATCAACATAAAGTAAAATGATCAAAATCTTACCCTCTAGCACAATCTGGTATAGGTTTGCATCTGCCTCACTCTTGGTGAAGCCAAGTCCAGTGAAATAACTATTGATCCGAGTGTACCAAGCACGTGGTGCTTGTTTCAGCCCATACAGTGCTCTTTTGAGCCTGCACACATGCAACTCGCTGCTGAAGATCTCAAATCCTTCAAGCTGCTCAATGTACAGCTCTTTCTCAATGATCCCATTAAGGAATGCAGTCTTTGCATCCATCTGATGAATGTGCCAACCCATCTGCGCTGAGAGAGAAAGGATGGTCCGTATGGAAGAATACCGTGCGACAGGTGCAAAGGTTTCTTCATATTCAATCCCCTCAATCTGTGAGAAGCCCCGGGAAACAAATCTTGCCTTATACTTCTCTACGCTCCCATCAGCAACTTGCTTTACCTTGTAGATCCATCTTGATCCTACAACTGATTTTCCCACCGGCCTTGGAACAATCTCCCAAGCACTGTTTCTGACAATGGAGTCATACTCCTCCATAATGGCATCTACCCATGTGGGCTCCTGCACTGCTTCTTCAAAAGAATATGGCTCTGACACAATACACTTGCTCATAAGAGCCATGTATCTAGTATAACAGTTAGGTGACTGTCTCTGTCTGCGCTGTGATGTAGGAACTCATACATTCTGTGCTGCATCCACCTTCAGTATCTCAGCTTCCGTGGTATGCTTTCTGCCTTGTCTAATGTTTGGTTCTGCATGAGTGGACTCCTCCACTCCATGAATCTCCTCCTGTGGCTGATCCACATCTAGAGGCTCATCTTTGGAACAAGAAGTTCCTCCTCTGCATGCAAGTGTAGCTCCCTCTCAAGTGACAACTTCATGGCTTTCACCTCATTGAATTTTATATCCCATCGCACAACATTCATCCGACTATCTGGAAAATACATACGATAATTATGGGGTGTTTCTATGTACCGCACAAATATCCCAACTTCTACAGCCGGCTCCAGCTTCTTCCTGGCGTCCTTTGTGACATGAATGTAAACAGGTGAGCCAAAAATCTTCAAATGAGAAATATCAGGCTTCTTACCAGTAAAATCTTCCTTGGGTGTACTCATGCCAAGTACTCTATGAGGACAACGGTTTTGCACATAAACCGCAATGTTGCATGCTTCTACCCACAAGTGCATCAGGAGGCCCTGGTCATGCAGCATCGCTCGTGCAACACCCACAATCGTTCTGTTCTTCCTCTCTGCAACCCCATTTTGCTGTGGGTTATGAGGCGCTATGAGTTCTCTTCAAATTTCTTCTTTGCTACAGAAGTCTTTGAATTCACCTGAGATGTATTCACCACCATTATCGCTTCGTAGAGCTTTCACTTGCTTCCCCGAATCCTTCTCCACCAATCCCTTGAACTCACAGAACTTTGAGAATGTTTCACTCTTCTTCTGCATGAAGAAGATCCATCTACGAATATTCATCAACAAATATCACATAATACCTGTCTTTTGCTGTTGAAGCAACCGAGAAATGTCCACACACGTCTGTGTGAATTCTCTCTAAGATCACCGAAGCATGGTTCTCCTTCTCATGAAAGGTGGTCTTCACAAACTTACCCATAGTACATCCCTTGCACTGATTTGACTACGCAAGAGTACCCTTGGGAAGTCCAGTAGAAATATGCTGCAAAATCTTCAAAGCGCCATGGTGAAGATGGCGCAATCTCCTGTGCCATAATTCACCCTCATCCCGGCTCACCACTTCTTCTACTTTGCCCACCATTGCAGCGCATCCATCTACCTCCAGCTTGTAGAGATTCTTAATTCTAACCCCTATATTCTTGGTTTGACTCATTGTTTTATGTCGAAGGAAGGCTTTTCCCTCACTGAAAACAACATCATAACCTCTGTCTTCCAGAATTATGACTGAGACCAAGTTCTTCTTCAGACTTGAAACATGCATAACATTCTTCAACAAGAATGGATTACTGTACTCCCTCTCAAAGGTAATGGTCCCAATGGCAGTCGCACTGTACCAACCATTGTCGCCCATCTCTATATGCATCTTGAGGTCCTTCTCCTCCAAGTCACTAAACAATTCTTTGTCTCCCATCATATGGAAAGATGCACCACTATCAAGATACCATACCAATCCCATACAACTTGAAACCAAGAAAGCGATCAAAGAAAAATCAAGCTCAAATTGCGAGGCTAAGGCCTCTCCAGCTGCAGCTCTAGCAACCTTCTTATTCTTCTTCTTCTGTGGACAGTTAGTGGCGAAATGTCCATGTTCGTGACAGTGAAAAAACTTCACTTTGGACAAATCCTGCTTCTTTCCTTTAGCATAAGATTTTGAAGGATGTTTCTTCCCCTTCACTTTCCTTGCTTTGGCAGCCAAAGTTAAATTATCTTCATCTTCATTCTTTGACGAAGATCCATTCCTGGTACCCCGCCTTATCTCTTCCTGCACAAGATCCGACCAAAGTCGCTCCCATCCTAGCAGTTTCTCCCGTCCATTGATAGAGTCTTCGTAGCTATGCCAACTCTTCAGAAGCCCAAGGAGAGCCAAGCTCTCACTCAAGTCTTCATCATCAACAAGAATCTCCACTTCCCGCCTATCCTTGCAGTAGACAAACTTCGTGAGGTATTTTGGAATACTGTCGCCTTTCTCCATTTTTATTTTTCTGAGCTTGTCTTTAAGCGCCAACTTCCTTTGGTCACTTATGCTTTGGAACAAGTCTGTCAAAGCCTTCCACATTAAGAATGAAGTGGATTTCCTGTGAATTCTGGACACAATATGGTCCTTCACACCTTCCAACAGAATCCTTCTCATCTTTGCTGTCTTCTTTTGCCATGCATCAAGTAATGCAAGATTGGCCAGATCTCATGTAGGAACATCATGACGATGAATCCCCTTCGGGCCCAGACATCTCCAAAGACGTTCTCCATCCCGTCCTTCCGTGCCATGTAATCTGAGTCTATCAAGGGTATATCTAATCGCAACCCCATTGAAAGCCATTTCAATGTATACTCAACTTCGCACCAAGAATCTTCTCGCAGCTAGCCCGGGAATCGTCCACCAAGACAACTTTGGTTTCATAATTGCATGAATTAATAATGAATGCTAATATAACATGTTGAAATTCCATATGCACTAAGCATTAATATGTCCTTGATTCACTCCGATCTCACACTATTTAACTTTATGCAAGATACTGAATCATTCCACTTGTTAATATTTTGTGGAAAATTAATTTCACACACATGTAAAGCATAAATAAAATAAATCATACATATCACAGTTGTTTTTAACCGAGAAAGCCTGAATCTGAAAACCCCAACTATATATTATGTATCATGGAATCAGATGACAATCCTCATACAAAGCTTATCAAGCTCTCAGTACAGCACAATCATCATACACTAATCAGGAACAATCTTGCAAATCCATGCACCGATCTCTGCCCCCTGCTAGCCTGCCTCCACTACGCAATCCCTATTGAAGAATAGCTCTAAATGAATTCGAATTACTCTTTCATTGACTGCACAATCCTCATTGGCAACTCCAATGTGTGTGTGATGGTAATCAATGCATCACTATAGTCACAATAGATAGTCTATCTTGCCCTTTCACCTATCTCTCCACTGGTCTCCACTGAAACTGCCATGCACTGTAGTTAACTGTTGTATTGTTCAGTTGATTAATGAGTTATTGTTTGTGAATTAATTAACTAATTAATTCACTCCACTCTCACTAGTGTATCAATCAGTTAGACTAGATACAACTAGCTCAACTGAGTCTAACTGAGTTAAACTGAATACAACTCCATAACTACTTCTTCCAACTGTGTCATAACTCTGCCACTTGAGTTCTAACCGAGTCCTCCATGCATTAGCTCCAGTAAACCCTTAGGAATTGCGTAATTCCTTCTGTCAGCTGATGTGCCACATCTGTGCACTGAACTGAAGTGCTCCAAGAGAATAAGTTGTTGTTTAGAGTCTGATTATTATTAAGAGCTAATAATAATCGACATGCATCTATTTTTAGATCAATGATCTATAAATAGACTTCGCCCAATATTCTAAAAATAGAATTTCATCTATTTTTTCAACTTGATCAACCATCCACAAATAGCATCCTGCAACTTCTGAAATATGATCATCATGTCTAAAAATAGACATAGTCTAAAAATAGACTTGCGCCAAAAATAGCCTGTGGGCCCACTTAGTGAAGGCGACTCTTTTCACTAAGCTCATAATCTTGTTGAATCTCAACACTCCCTCTCAACAAGATAGGGATTATCCTTCACCCTAATCCTACCTCTATGGTATTCGAATTTTCTCCTGGTGAGCGCCTTCGTCATAATATCTGCATCTTGATCCTCCGTAGGAATGTACTGAAGCCACATGATCTTCCGCTACACACAATCTCTGATATGATGATACCAAATATCAATATGTTTAGATCTATCATGAAATGAAGGATTAACAGAGAGTTTAATGAAACTCTGATTATCACAATGTATTGTCGTGGGATCTAAATGTTAACTGAACAAACCAACCAGGATCTTCCTCATCCAGATAGCCTCACATGCAGCTTGACTTGTTGCCATGTATTCTGATTCTGCTAAACTGAGTGCCACAGATCTTTGTTTCCTGCTGTACCAAGAAACTGCAGTAGATCCGATACTGAAAATCCCTCCTGATGTGCTCTTTCTGTTTGTTGGGCTTCCTGCCCAATCTGCATCTGTGAAGCCATGCAACTTCACCTCATCCGTGAAAATTAAGCACCTACTCTAGGGTGGGGCCCATGGGCTATTTTTAGGTGCATGTCTATTTTTATTATCCCTTAATTTAGATGGAAATTAAACTGTAATATATTCTCAATGTGGACTTGAAATAGTTAACTGAAGTCGAAAAATCAGTTAGCTAAGTGAATTTTGAGTTAGAGGTTGGTTGGTGGGACATGTAGAGTAATTCTAGTTGTAACAAAGTTATTCTAGTTGTAACAGAGTTCGAAGTGCAATGGTGCATGAGTTTGTGCAAGTTGTAAATAGTTTAACTATGTTAAGTGAGTTAAACTCAGTTGTGTTAGTTGTAACTGAAGATACACTAGTGAGAGATCTAGTGAATTAAATATTAATTAATTCACAATCAATGATCTCACATGCAACTGAGGATTTACTAATATTAGCTGCATGCATGTCAGATCCAGTGGAGACCCAATTGAGTTCTAGGTGAAAGGGAAGCTGAATATCAGTTGTGACATTATCCGCTTGCACACATGAAATTAAACACACATTGGATTTGCCCATGATACTTATGCAGTGAACGTAGGAAGGATTTCATCAATTTAGGGGTTGCATTCAACAGGGATTACACAGTGAAGGCAGGTTGTCTGGAGATAGTAAATTGGCTAAGGGATTTGCCAATTTTTGTATGACAGTGTGAGACAATTATCTGATGTACTGAGGGCTCTTGTGAGAAGAGTTTTGTATGTAATTGTTTCATGATCCATGATATAATGTACAATAGAAGACAGTGGGGTTTTTAGCTATAAGCTTTCCCTGAGAAATTATATGTGTTGTGTGTGATTGATCTTTCTTCATGTTCATGTGATTAGCGATTGTGTTTTTAATTCCACAAATATTTGTAGAAGCAATTCAGTATTTAACTTTAGCAAATTGTAAGATAGGGTAAATCCAAGATATACATGCATATTGTATAATTTCTATAATAATATATAAATGTTTTAATTTTTATATTTTTAAATAATGTATGTTTATTTTAATAAATATAAAAGAGAATTAAATTACGTAAAGAACATTAAATTTTTATCATAAGTTTTTAATTAATAAAAAAATAATTTATTAATTTTTTTTTTAGATACTAAATTTAATAGCATATATTACCGTTTTAATTAAAACTAAACAATAATAAAAATTTTAAAAAATAAAGTAATACGAAGTCAAGTTACTTTTTTTATACTAAATTTAATAGCACATGCTGTAGTCTTAATTAAAACTAAAAAATAATACAAAATTAAAGTAATACGAAGTCAAGTTACTTTCTCTAGAAGTAAACTCATACAAAATCAAGTTCCACATAATAATAATAATAATAAATAATTTTTAATTCTCCATTATTGTTTTCAAAATAAATGAGTTAGAAATAAATAAATTTAGGGAAAAAATAAAATTTTCCAACGTGCAAAATTATAAATCGAGAAATTAAAAGAAAGTTCCTTGAAACAACTCTCCTTTATAATTGGTTTCTCTCTAGTAATTCAGTGAGTTTGTACGGTCAATTTCTAAAGACAATTAAAAGAAGTTTCAAAGTGATCTCCGAAGGAGTATTATGTTGGATGTGTCAATTCTCCCATGACACGTGAATTTTACTTTCCCATTCATGACAGCCGCCACACAACTAATGAAACAAAATAAAGGAAATATGCATGCTTTCAACTGCGCTCACTTTACCTTGAAGTTGTTGTTGGCGGAAGTGCTCTTCCAATCATCGAAACTTCCTGCAAAATTACTATTTGTGTACCCAATCAAATCTTTCTTTTGTTTACTTGCATACATTATGCCATGGTCTCTATTTCATGCTATGTATCTCAAAATTATTTTTCCTGCACTCCATTGTGTGTCTTTTTGGGTCTCCATAAATCTTGAAATCAAACTCACTCCTTGCATAATATTTGGTCTTGTAGCTGTGAGATACATGATTCTTCCAACCAATCTTTGGAATAGAGTTGGATTGACATATGATCCTTCATTATCCTTGCTTCAGTTTGTACTTGTTGCAACTGGTGTAGGGACAGGTTTACAATTATCCATCCTGAATCTTTTCAGCAAATATCTAGCATATTTATTTTGGAAAATAAAAATTCCTTTTTCATATTTCTCAAATTCTATGCCAAGAAAATATTTCATGAAACCAAGTTTGTCATGTCAAATTATTTCTTCATGGTTGCTTTAAATTCATATAACTCAATATTACTTGTAAAAATCATGTCATCAACATAGAAGGAAACAATCAATATGTGTCCATGCTCATTTACCTTTGTGTACAAGATAGGATCAATGTTGCTTTTGAAAAATCCATTCTTGATCATGTAGTTGTTGATTCTTATATTCCAAGCTCTAAGTGCTTGCTTGAGTCCATAGAGCACTTTCTTCAACCTATAAAATTTATCTTCTTTACATTCAAATTCATAACCTGGTGGCTGCTGCACATAAATTTCCTCTTCTGGAATTCCATTCAAGAAGGCTGATTTCACATCCATCTAATATACTTTCCACTTGTTATGATTTTTGGTGGCTAGAACTGCTCTTACAGTATCCAATCTGTCTACCGGAGCAAAGGTTTCTACAAAATCTATTCTTGGTTGCCGTGAGAATCCTTTTTCTACAAGTCTTGCTTTAAATTTGGCAATTTCACCTTTATCATTCAACTTTGTCTTCTACACCCATTTTACACCAATGATATTTTTGTCTCTTGGACAATCAACCAAAACCCATGTATCATTCTTTTTAATAGCTTCAATTTCTTCATCCATGGCTTGCACCCAATTTTCATCTTTGATTGCTTCTTCAAATGAAGAAGGTTGGAATGAAAATAGTGAAAAATTTGAACTAACATCTAAATCATCATAAATATATTTCAGTCTTCTCATATTTATCTTACCATTTCTTGATTCATCACCTGATTTGATGCTAGCAGAATTATGATATGTTGGTCTACTTGAAGATACATGTTTCTCCGAAAATCTTGGATTCCTTGTTGGCATGAGTATGTTTGGTGTCTTCACCTGTGATTCTTGCTGCTCATTTTCCACTATTTCATCTTCTTCCATCAGTGGTACTTTCATGTCAATTGGTTTGTCTATAGTCCGATTCCATGACTCTTGTTATTTTAACACAACATCTCTACTAATTATGGTCTTCTTGGTGACAATTTTATATAATTTGTAAGCTTTTGACTACTCACTATATCTAGTAAATATGCATTTTTCAATTTTATCATCCAACTTGCCTCTTATCTCTTTAGGAAAATGTGCATATGTTACACATCCAAACACTATGAGATGATATACGCTGCAAGACATACCTGACCATGCTTCTTTTATTACTATGTTCATCACACTCATTTTAGGTCATCTATTTATCACATAAAAAATACATGCAATTTATTTTTCCCAATACTCATCAGACATATTTATTTCTTTCAGCATGATCCTTTTCATATTTATAATGGTTTTGTTCTTTCTATCTTCTACACCATCCTGTTATGGTGTGTATCTAGTGGCAAGCTGTTTTGTGATTCCTCATTATTTACATAAATCATGGAATGCCTTTGAATCACATTATCCACCACGATTTGACCTCAATACCTTGATCTGATGATCACTCTAGTTCTATGTGAAGGATTTGAATTCTTTGAAATTTGTAAAATCTTCAGACCTCGGTGTTGAGCAGTGAAAAAGGTATGAATTCAGTATGTGTTTTCCCATTCTTTTACTTTAAACACAATTCTTTTTACTTTAGAAAGGATACTTATTACAAGAATTGTGGTAGAATTGTGAAGATTTATGTTTATTGTAAAACGTAACTAAAAACTGTCTTTTATTGCTAAAAATAGGCATTAGGCGAGGTGAAAAACTATACCAGAGGCGAGGCTAAAGTAGATGCAACTGATGTTCCTCCAGCATTAGACTAAATCCCGCCAAAGACAAGGAAATTTGAACATATCGCTAAGAAAAGGCAGGGGACAGCTCGGCTTTGGTCAAAGGAAATCAAGTGACAGCTAAAGAAAAAAGAGAAGCGGATCCCTCAGGATCCTTCGATCCTGAGGGATCACTATTCAAACCTCATCTCGTTCCTTGTCTTGTCCGTCGAGTTTGTTATATAAGGCAACGCCTTTATCGATTGTGAGGAGTCAGATCGTTTGACTAAAACATTCCTTTTGTAATATTACGTTTTCTTGACTCTCGTGTTCAGAGAGCGATCACTATAACACTTTTATGTTCGATTAATACAAAGGCGCATTTCATTTCATCTTTCAAGCTCTGAAGTAACCCAGCAGTGTTTCACTGGTGCTAAGGGCCTGGCCTTGGTGGAATTGCTCTGTTGTTTGTATTTCTATCCTTTGATTACTGTCGTGTGATAATTGCATTTGGTTTCATTACGATTACAGAGTTATTTGATTACTGTTGAATTGAGTACTGGATTGCTGTGTGTGCTAGTGGATTGCATTGCTATTCTACTTTAGCAGGGATCATGATTATTGTCTTATTCATCTTGCTATCTCTTATAAAGCTTTGTTGTTCCATACTTAACTTCGTTTGCTGTTCCATTGGATTATGGTTCATTTCGATTGACTATTTAATAGCGTTTGCTGTCGACGGGGTTGGAGTTTAAGAAGACTTGTTATCTGATCTTGTTAAGTTCACATTTTTTGTTCAATTGTTGTTTGCTGTTCAATTACTGTTTGTTGTTCATTTCTAATTCATTAGGTTCAGATTGCAGAGGAATTGTTTACAGTTGCTGTGTACACATATAGATTACGAATTGTTGTTCCTTTCCAGTTATTTATTTTAGAAGAAGTTCTTCTCAGTTGTTTTCATCAGCAAGTAGTTCAATTTCGATTTCACTTTGATTGCTTAAAGGACAGGAATATCAACTGTAGAGAACATTGGTTATTGCCTCCAAGTTACCAGATTGATTACCTTGTCTCAGTGTGATTTCAGTTGCATCAATTTCTAAGGGAATGAGTTATTACTACTGTATCCTTGATTGATGCTTTGCAGAGTGAGTAGTCAAGATTTCAGAGTATTTGCATTCATGTTACTGTAATTAGATTTATTTATAGCATCCGTTTACTCTTGTATCTAGAATACTATACTACACCTCTCATAGCATTACTCTTAGCTAAATTGCAGTCTCAAACAGAGTACACTCTTGAAACAAAAAGACATTCTCGGATTGATAATTAATGTAGGATAAATAGGTGTTAAAAATATACCTTTTATGCCTCAACATTTTGGCGCGGGACCTGGGGAGAGTGTATGCCATTTCGAAGGAGTGATGCACATCTTATTTTTTCTGCTTGTGAAGAATTAGGTATTAAAGACAGAAGGTAAGAACCTGTGCACCGGGCAAGAAACATACTTGCTCACAGCCTGCTTCACAGCAGAATTAGGTAAACTTCTTTCTTTAGGTAGGAATGAAGGCTTGAATGAATAAACCAGCTAAACAAAACAAAATTCCTCCTAAACTCGAAAAGCCTAAGGGACCGGTGACCCTTGGGCGAACAACTTTCATTGATGAAATCCTTAAAAATATTGAATCTCAGCCATCAGTAGGACCTAGGAAAGTTATCTCTAGATAGCCTACTAGTTCCCTTTAGGCCATAGAGTCACCATCTGAAGCCTTTGCTGAGATACATAGTCAAACAGTGGGAATTGAGCAAGATTCCCAAGAAATTGAGAATCCCTGCACAATTTCTCCACAAGAAGGGAACTCTAGTAATCTCCGTGAAGGAGAAGGGGAAACGAGAGAAGCAGAAGAACCAAATTATCCTCTTGAAATAGTCCAAACAGTGAGCAGTCCAGTTAAGGGAAGTGCTGTCAAACTCATTCAAAACAAAGGACCTGAATCTCCTCAAACAGTAGGCCATCAAGGAATACTTATTGTTCCAGATTAGGGAAGTGTTGTCAAGGCCATTCCTACTCCTTCCAGTCAACCTCGGAATTCCCTTGAGATCCCAGAAGGATATTGGCACATATTTGATCAAATGGCCCAGAACCAAAACTAGAACCAGCAAACACCTAACAAACTTCTGCACTGCAATATCCTATAGTGGATACTGCAGTTAATGCACCTATGAAAGCCATTCCTCTTCAACATATTCCTACATTTCATGGCTTGACATCAGAAGATCTAGATGCATTTGTGTTCGAATTCGATGTGTTATGCAGGGGGTATGACTATACCACCGATCCCCAAAATTAAAACTATTTCCTTCCACATTAAAAGGAGCAGCCTTACGGTGGTTTATGGGGCTAGGTGGGGGTGTCATAACTGATTGGGATGAGATGAAATCTGCATTTTTAAAGAAATATCAGGATTATTGCAGGTCTCGGCAATTAAAAGACAAAATATTTCAACTGACAGCAAAACTGAACGAAACCTTGGAAGAATATG